>JAQGAV010001113.1:0-23405 GCA_034691345.1 Phasmarhabditis papillosa | reverse complement strand
TTATGTTTTGTTATTTTTCAACAAATTTCTTGTGCTGAGAAATGGCTAATTCAAAAAAAAAATTTCAATTATACCTAAAATTTGCCTATTTATTCCTGAAAAACCAGGATCCTGAAGAAAAACCGGCCTAACCCGGCCCGGCAGCGAGTTAATGGCCCGGCCTCGTCTCAAAAATATGAGGCCGGGCCGGATAACCAACTCTGCAATTTCCCAAAATGTTGGCCCCGGCCCGTCAAATTCCCAGCCCTGACCAGGGCCTCGGACTTGAAGAAAAATCTTCGGCTTTTTCGGGAACAATGTGAAAAATAGTTAATAAATGTGAAAAAATAGGTATTGAAATGGCAGGAATAGCAGTTTATTATTACATGAAGCAAAACCATTCTCACACAAAACTATGCCCAAGACCGACCCCTGCGAAATTGCGAGGACCGAGAACATCACACCCTTGTGGATCCATATCCGGATCTAGCTCCGCGCTGCTTTGATGTGGATGTTACTAAAAATGTAGATCTCGATCCCCGAAGCTCAAAATATAAATTCGAGAATCTTCATTTTTCGAGTGACACAATGATTTTTGTCTTGTTTAAATAAAGGTTGATCCGCCATACGGTATAACAAAAACATGAGATGCGTACATCCGATATAGATTGAATAAATACTTATTCACAATGATTTAATTGCTTGTTAATAAAGTTGCCCTGATCCAATTACCTTAACACATTGAGTACAGCGAATAACATTATGAATTATTATCAATCGTTACATATGCTACACACATCTGAATAGAATTGAGCATATATGTATTGAATAATATTGGTCATATGAAGGTATTAATGCTTGTTTTGTAAGGTATTTATATAATATTAAGCATATTTAATTCTAAAGTTAAATAAAACTGATAATAAATTGAGACGAAAGTTCATATTTTTCTTGTTATTGCCATCCTTTTCGTCCCCTTCAAATCATGTGTTGTAAGATTCGAATTAGAGCTTAAGAGATAAAGGACTGCATTGGCTGCGTCCCACCGCTACAACCGACGGGCGAATGTGGCAATTTGCCAAAGAAAGGTTTACTTTTCCACGTTATTATTGGCTACAAAATATATTCCGTATATCTTAAATTGTTTATTTTTGTATGATTGTATAAAGTTAGTGTCATCTTATTATTTCTAGGTAATACAATGCAGCTTGTTAAAGTTATCAACAAACTCTTCACCGACTATTCGGATACAACTCCACAAAAGTTGAAGATTATCGATGCCTATATGCTTTACATATTGTTGACCGGAATTGGTCAGGTTAGTTAATTGTTTTCATTCACTGGTTGAAATTTGTTCCTGAATTGCGTTGGGCAGTTTCTCCGTCGAAGTTCATGCGTTCGCCTGATTTCAATACATTTACTAGGCTATCTCAATTGAAGCCGTTACTACAGTTGATCAACTATATTAAGCCATATTGAAATATCGAGGCTAAATCCATCCATACATTCATAAAGGAAAAGATACTGCAGTGCACTGTACGAGGATCGCGAGCTTAATGCGTGTAATGTTGGAAAACACAATTTGTTTGGAACTGAGTACAGCGGCAGATTCTGCTGGAACGAATATACCAATTATTAGTGCCTCGGAGAAGAATATTATTCAGTCAGGTCTTCATTTATTGTTTTCTTTTTTCAGTTCGCCTACTGCCTACTTGTTGGAACATTCCCGTTCAATTCCTTCCTCGCAGGATTTATCTCTACCGTCGCATCTTTCGTTTTGGCCTGTGGGTTAATTTTTATAGTTGAATTTGTGAATTTATTGTTTTCAGCCTGCCTTCGTATGCAAGTAAACGATGAAAACAAGTCTGAATTCACCGAGGTCTCACACGAACGTGCTTTTGCCGACTTCATCTTCGCTCATGCCATTCTTCATTTGGTTGTGGCCAACTTCTTAGGATGAAGCTCGACATTTTTGTTTACTGTACATGTAATAAGTTTGGTTATTTGCTTTTAATTTATTCGGGACTATTGTTTTACTTCTGTGATTTTTGTTACTGTATAAATAAATTATTACTTAACTATCCTATTATTTTTGGGTGTATCAGCTGTTGTAGTCTCATTGCTATCTTTTCCTTTCTTTTGGGGTTGTCTTCTTATTGTCGGTTATTTGCAGGGATAATGATTTACATGAGACCATTCCGCTTCGTGAAGAACGCTGCCACTAATCCCGCTTTGTAAGTTTCCTTCTTCTGACTGATCTGATTGCTTACTCTTAGCTTCCCAACATATGGTGCCTATGGTGGTTCGGCCTTCCTCCTAGCCATCTACCTTTGCGAGTGGAAGACTGTCGGACAGTTCATTCCCCTCTGGAACAAGCGATATGTCGAATAATTAGTGTGAACGTCTATTCCTCCATTTACGATTGTCATAGAAGTAGAGTAAAGTTTTACTTTCCAATGTTTTTTGAGGGTTGTTGGGTGTTCTTGATATGCATGCGGTTCGGGAAAGTGAACTGAATTTTATTTGGTCAAAAATGGGGTAGAAATGATGGAAGAGTGAACTAATTTTTTATTTCGCATTGATTGAACTTAGAGGCAACGTTGAGATTTGGGAAAATTCAGAAACTTCACAGAGTTCGTTTGAACTCTGGTATTTGTTCCTCAGGTTTTATCGCAGCTTGTTCGTCGTTTTCTTCTATTGGGCAGTTTCCTTGGTTCTTTTCTAAATAAATATTATTTTTATTGTTATATTTCTTAAGATAGTTTCTTTGTCTCTCGTACTTTATATCAAATGTTCCTGAAAGATTAATATGGTTTTTTCGAACAGTTAATCCATGTCTCGATCACATACTCCAGAAGCCGAGGATCCATCCGACGACAGAGAGGATCTCACAGAAGTATATGATGAAGAAGAAGATAACATTTGTAAGATAATTTGAAATGTGTTTCTGATTTAATTGCTAAGCTATGATGGATGCAGCTTCACGCTCCAATGCCTCTGAAGCTGGTGGAAACGAGGAGGACGAAGAATTCGAACATCCGGAAGAAAAACAGAGAAAGTCTGGGGTATTATATTTTTCGACGATTCCTCCCCGTTATGGACCAAACGACTTAAAGAAATACTTTGAGAAAGTTGCTCCAGGTTTTATAGGAAGAGTTTATTGTGAGGTTGGAAATATTTTGCGATGTCTCTAATCAGGTCATTCAGCGTAACAAGTTTGCGAAAAATAGAGAAGAGCGCTTCACAGAAGGATGGCTAGAAATTAGAAGAAAGAAGTTGGCTAAACGTTTGGCACTCAGTATGGATAATACTCCACTTGGTGGGAAGAAAGCAGATTACAGAAGTAATTTTCTGTGGAATATTAAATATCTTAATGGGTAAGATAGCTAGCTCAGGAATCAAAATTGAACGGATTATTACAGGTTCAAGTGGATTCATTTAATGGAACAAATATCATTTGAAAAGAAGGTTGCTGGTAACCGAATGCAAGTTGAGGTGACTATTAGCTGCAAGGTCGTTCGAAATGATAATTTATCTTTTAGGTCAATCAAGCCCGCAGAATTGCTGCTCATTTTGAAGAGCAGGTAGAAAAGGGTCAGCATTTGAGAAAACTGGAAGAGCGAGTAAGTCCTCGATTAATTTGTTAGTTGTTCTCTTATTCCTTTAAGGTGATGAAGGAAGGAGGACACTGGAAGAAGTTCGAACGAGAAATCACGCAAAGGAAAGGAATAGATAAGAAGAAGAAGAAGACTAAGAAGGGAAAGAAGCAACAGAAACAACCCGATGAAGCCAATGATGATCTCATGAAAATGATTTTTGCTGAATAGTATATTATACCAACTGTTTATTCAATTTGTTGATTTTATTGTTAAATGTTGAAAATTAACGATTACATCTGTTTGAGTAGATCGAGTTCGTCCGTGTTCAAGCCACAGGTTGCTCTCTTGTGTAATCCATTTCGGGCATTCTTGTCGGGATCTCATAGAGCGTGTCGTCGTCTGGCTTCAGTTCCTTGGTCGCACGATCGCGTCTTGAATTTTAATATTATGCATTTCCTTGTTCTCCTTTGTGACAAACCTTTCTAGTCTCTGTTTACACTTCATTTTGAAGTATTCGGTATCCGCGGCATTATCCCAATTCATTACAGGAAGAGGTACTGAAATTAATTGTTGTGGCTACTGAACCCTTTATCTTCAGTCACTAGGATCATATTTGAGAAACATTTTGTTACGATTATTTTGGTCAGCATTTAAGATTTACGGTGACCATCTCTTCGAAGGAAAATGTATTGTGTTCTATTTCGAATCCCTATAACACTTTTAGATGTTTGTTCTATCACCTACCTTTGGCCTCACGTACTTGATGCTTGCGCTTGCGCTCTTCATTCTTACGTTTATTCTTTTCTTTTTGTTTAATTTCCTCTCTCTCCTTTTTCTGCGTTTCATCCAGTGGAGGCAGACAAGGTATATCCGGGATATTAGGGATGTCCGTTACTAAAACAGAGATGATGCTGATGTCCTGCGATTGAAGCCTACCATAAAAAGACTCAACTGCCTTTGCTGGAACTTGTTGTTCTTCATGGAAGATAACTTCGTGCTTCGGATGTGCTTCTTCATTCTTCACATCTTGCTTCTGATTATCATTCATTGTCGCGGTGCCGCTGCCGGAAATTGCATCGTTGCATCTGAACAAAACAATCTACTATAGGCAGCCGACTAATGGAACTAACTTCTTGGTAACATCCTGCGTGTCTTCGTCAGAAGATGCCGAGGTTTCCTAAAAGTTAAAATGTTGTCCGGTTTTTAAGCGTTCTCTTACTTGAAGTATCTTCGCTACAGGCTTTTCGTTCGTCTTTTTCTGACTCTTTTTGTTAGTTTTACTATGTGCGCACCCCATGTTCCACTAAAATTGTGAAATATGCGAATATATTAATTATATAGTTACCAACCTTTCTTAATGTGGGCTTCAAAGGGAAATGAGTAGAGTTCTCCGGATGCTATGTACATTATACTATGTACTATTTATTCACATACTCTCGGTTCTCAAGAACATTTCCCATTAAACCTAGTCTTTTTAGTATACATTTTTATTGATTAGTACATGGGATTATATTGTTTCTTGAGTGAATATGTATATGTTTCCCCCTGTGAATGAGTGAGATGTATTTGGGTGTGGTGACAGTTTGAATTGGTTGGAAGATGCTAGTGTTATCTCGGATCGCCATCTATAGATCTCATAGTAGTGCACTAGGTTCATTATTTTAACCACAATTATACAGGAAAGTGTATATCTGTAGGTGAAAATCTACACTGATAGAAAAAATGTTGAATTCATTATGTGTAAGTTCTTTGTTATTTGTTTAACGAACACACCATAACGCCTAACTTTTGTTTGAATCAAATTCACGGCTCGTCTTTTAGAAGGGCTCCGCAATTTTTACCATGTTTCTGTTTCCTGTTTGGATGAGGTTATATAATATTTGTTGGTTCATTTCCTTATCTAATATTTATAACGCCCAACATATTTAATTATCTGTTTGCGTTCTCAAGTGTTTTTGCTCCACACGCCGAATGTTTGTTTTCGCGCTCGGTTTATACTGCCCTTTTTCCTCGTCGAGGGCCCGGCGTTACCTCGAAGAAACGAGCCTCCTTGGGCCATCCGTCCTCCTCATTGTTTTTGATCGAAATGAAAAAGAAAGGGGGGAGCTCAGTCAGCCTTTGTTTTGTGAAAGTTCAGCGCTCGGTACTTCAAATATTCATGGAATTCAGGAATTCTGTGGATAACAAATTTTGAAAACTTCCACAATGTACATAATCTTTAGAAGTTTTATTTATGTTGCTATTTTTTTCTCATCTATAGTTCACAGTGAATGCCCTTTCGATAAGAGAGCTCTGTTCTTCTTATCAAGCTCTTTTTGATAACTAAATTAACCCGTTTGGCTTTTTAGGAAAATTGATAATTTTTGCCTGTTTGTTTGCCGCCCACGTCATGACATTTTCAATTACAATAGTATTTTCGGACATGAGTCATTTGTTTTTCTCTCATATATCTTTTGTCATTTGTCATCAGACACTTCTCCTCGTGAACACATGTCATATATAGTGCATTTTTATCATTTGCAGGTACATCAGCGTCCTCTTAGACCAGAATGCCCCAATGGATCACTGAATGGTCAAAGGATGACTGGAAACAGTTCGGATTAGGATGTCTCTGGGTTAGTTTTAGCTTTTTAAATGTTTTACTTTAAATTGCCTGTGAAAAATTCCTCACACTGTATCGGGATTGCGGAATTGAACTCCGGAAATGTTGATTGATTGGTAGTACCGGAGTCCTGTTGGTCCTCTATTATATGGAAGAGCACATAGCTTAACTTGCACGGAAACTATTTATTCGGTGATATAATAATTATTTCACTTTGAAAAACCTGTTTCAAATTTTACTAATTCTTAACATTTTTCAGACACTGATCTCGTTTGCCTTCTTCCGATTCGTACAATTCGTGGTTAGATGGTACTTGTTTGGTAAATGTACCTTCCGTACATTTTCGTATTTTGGTCTAAGAAGAGGACAACGGAATTCCGACAGTCGGACACTCAGCGTAGGTTTTTTTTCAAATTTGATTTAGATGCTATAATAAATGTTCGATAATCTATGAATTATCGGCCAGAAGATGGCTACTGATTATTGCCATTGTAAACGTTACAACTCCATATTTTGAATGTCAAGTATCGATGAAATATTCCAGATTTGCGAGACATATACTCCTCGGTCATTGTGATTACATAACTTTTAACTTTGCAGACCGTACCTCCAAACAAGAAATGGCGAATTTCCAACGAAGCCGTCTCTTTCATCCATTCAGTTGCGAGTGGACTGTGGGCCGCCTATGCTCTACTCGTATTCAAGGATCTCAGCAAGGACATGATCAATTATCGGTGTGACGTCGCTTTGAATTTGGTAAGACTGCTTCTTATTTCTACAAATTTGTAATGAGGAAGCATCTCATGCAGTAACCTGATATAGATAAGGGATGGAAAAATGTTCACCTTTATCACGCACTAAAATGACCTATGCTCGTATCCACGAAATCAAAAGGATTTACTCTGCCTTATTCTTCCATGTATTTGGTGCGCAAAATGCGCATACTATGGTACATCCCGTCAGGGTATGTTGGTGGATACAGGCAGTGATTCACTCACTAATTTCAGACAAATGTTAATTAGCAGTGTAATTTAAGTTTGTATTGACTGATTGAATCTCCATGGGATTATTGCATGCAACCTGTAATTTTTCAGCTATTTCTATCGGGTGGTTACCTCCTTCACGATCTCATCGACCTACTCGTCAACGAACAAAGTGCTAGGATTATGGAACTACTCTTCCATCATGTTGTCGTGTTGACAAGTTTTGCTACAACTTTGGTAAGCTTATTAATAAAGTTGGCATAGTATTACCGTTATATTTTTAGGTTACCGATAAATATCTCGGAGTTGTGATATTTGGTCTTCTGATGGAACTGAACTCGATCTTCCTACACTCTAGAAGTCTACTTAATCTGTAAGAAATTATTGAACTGCCTATATTAATCTTATTGATTATTCTAGATATGGAGTTGAGAAGAAGGGTCCTTCTTTCCGTATTATCGCACTTCTTAATATGGTGACGATGATCGTATTCCGTCTTGGTGTTTCCGCATTCCTCTTCTACTGGGCGGTTCGTTGTTTTATATTTTCCTTGTGAACGTTCTTTATTTATTTGCCTGGACATTGTTTCCTTGAATTTGAAGTCAAGTAGATCGCACAACTAATACTTTTCATTAGTCCTCGACATATGAAACAAATTTTCATGCATGCATAGCTGGGAGTTTGTCTCATTCTCGAGCGAACCCTACTGGTAAATCGATCACCGTACCCTTCGTATTACGCTTACCCTTCAATGTTGATATTTTTACGTAACATTTGCTAATGTACATTCGTAGTCATTTCTGTCATTCATTCATATGTCTCTATTTTCTAGGCCACAAACTTTTACTTGATGAAGTGGTACGTGGCCATCGTTGTTTGCTTGGTCATTCTGTCACTGTGCACAACAAACTCTGTACTGGCATACCGTGTAATGGCAGCCGATGGATTACTAGGTATCCTTCATTGTATATTTTGTAAATTATTATTAATATTCTAGGTAAAAAAAGAGCCAGAAAGACTCCTCGAGGAACCGAAAGCACCGTGGTCGCAGCAGAAGAAGGTGAAAATGGAGACCAAGGATCGGGCGACGGCACTCCTGTTGATGAAGAGGACGAAGATGTAAGTTGTATGATATTTAAGAGAGTTGCTAATTTGAAAGCAATTTGGAATGCATTCCAATCAGAATTGTGTGAATTCAAGTACTTCTGTTCTCGGACAGCCGCGATTCGGATGATTTTCGAAATATTAGACAAATTCTTACTCAACTTTTCAACTTCATTTTTATGACTAAGTATCCTTGCTAGAAGTTTTTTTCAATTGTAGATACATTTGCCCCTAATTTTTAGTAATATATTAGTGTATTGTGGTGGTTTTCGTCCTAATATGCATTTCGCAATCTTGCCTTTATTTTTAAATTCTAGGATGTCCCTCATGAGGTTGCAGTACAGACGGAAACTCACGTCCTTGTGGATAGCTCTACAGCAACTGCACAACCGTGTGTTGCTTAGTTTACCTATTTTTATTTTCTTTTTTTCTACCTGTTTTTGGTGCTTACTATCACATTCAATTTCAAAACACGTATCTCGCTTTTTAATTCATTATTTAAACTCATTTCGATTTCTGAACATATTTTTCACTCTTGGTTATATCATTCTTTCTTTCTTTCTTGCCGAAATATCATGTTTGTATTATCTTTTTCAACTGGGTTAAAGCTATATTGCCCCCTATGAACTGATTATATGTGCATTCATTTATTTGTTTGCTATTTTTCTGTTTTCCGGTGTGACATAATTTTGCCCATTTTTATAGTTATGGCTAGTTTTTTAAACCTTGATCTTTAGCGCTCCTTAATCTTACCCGATACCATATATGATTTTTTTCTCAGTATTGGGTTTCCAAATTTTCCTAACATACTGCGCTACACTTCACCTATCTAGGTTTCGAAACTGACTAGACCCCTTTCTCACATTCATTTTGTTTCTCATTTTTACGGCTGCGCAATTTGAATTTGTGCAATGCTCTTTAGTCTTGCCTCTCATTTTATTCATTCATTCGATTGTAATATGTTCTCGATTTCTATTTAGTAGTTTTAATAGTTAATGTTTGTTGTGTTGTCTTTTGTAACTGTAATTCCTTCTCAAGGAACAATTAACCTTCTTTACTTTTTTTGTTTTTATTGTTTAGAATCTTTGAATATAACCCACATAAAGTTATTTTATAAATTGCCAGTTTTTTTGTTGCCCATTTAATGTCTTTTTTGTAAAACTTTCTTGTCCCCATAAAGGTCCAAATCTCTAAAAGAATCTAGGGTCCCCCCTTTTTCGTTAGCTTTCCATCTCTGTAAATTGGCATATAATTTAGAGATTATCAGCATATTGGCCTGGGACTGTGATGATTATTTCTGTTCCTTCTCGGTAAGGCTTGTGATGACCTCTTTCGGCCCATCTCCGCCGCCGCTGCTGCTTCATCCACAATCAGACTCCGCCCACTTATCCATCCCGAGAGAAACGGGATAATCAGCTACCGAAGCTGCGCGAATAGACTGTCTCAGTGACTGTGAGAGTAACGAAAGTCTGTTGCTATTCTTATAAAAAGGAACTTCTATATTATTAATTGTTATTTATATATATAGCTGATATATTCTTAAACTATTTAAAGTATCTTTACTTTAATAGAAATGCTGCTACTAGGCATTTTAATCGGAACAACGTTGCCATTTCTGATTGCAGGTTGGTGATTTGTTATTTGTATTTAATGCGATTGAGTTTTGATAAGTTTACTGGCTTTAATCCAATACTTATAGTATGTTGCTAGAGGTAGATTCCTTACACCGCATATCTCCAGGAAACCGAGATTTATACCTAGCTCTAGATCCAGTGGCCGCAGTATAGAAACGCCCGGATGGATGCCCGGGCAACAATCCACAACTGCTCGGGCAGCTAAAAACTGCCCGGGCACCCACCCGGGCGTTTCTATACTAGGCCCACATACTATATTTAAAACTAGCCTTCTGCCCAACAACCTATCCTCGATCCTCGATTTCTGATCATTTTCTCATTCATAAACTAATAACTAGTTGCTTACTTAGCTTGAATATCATGTCTACTTATCCCATATGATGACTTAAGCTTAGCTTACAATTACCAGCTATCTGGAACTAGTTTATCTAAGCTAAGATGCTTGTTTATATTGAGATATCATTAAAATAATCAGTAGCTTATAGTCAAGACTAGGAAATTGATAGGCATGAAAACTGGAATACTCTTAGATGTAAAAGTGGTTTTATTGAGGCGGGATAGGATTTTATGGTTTAGTATTAAGAAGTTAAGGTGACAAAGATTGTTATAGTATAATTCAAGAGCACACCATGTTGATACAGTAATTTTCTGTCGGTTAAGAAAAGGCCCACGGGTCGCGCAACGAAACCGCAATCCTTTAAGTTTTAGTTCATTTTATTCAAATTTCTGCATGGTTGCTGTACCTTTTGGCACGGTTTTGGCACAATAGAGCACACTCGCAGGTTTTGGCACTTTGCCTAACCGATGAGTTCAACATTTTGTGAGAGTAATACTGAGAATGCATGTTGCGTAGGCGGAAAAATAGATAATCGTCTGAACTTTCAATGTACACGTCCCATGAGCGTGAAATGCGAGCAGGTGTGGTTTCAAAAATGTGGAATGTGCGGCGGTATAGTCTATAACAAACAAAAGAGAAAAAAAAGCAAATAATGTTATGGACTATAATACTCTTGAATCTGACTATAACTATTGTAATAAACCTGGTGTTAACTCTCAATATAAGCTTGTTTTAATCATTGTGAACATTTATATAAGATACAAGTTTGTTGCTACAAAGTGTAAGGTAATGGTAGTTTATCAGCAGCATCTCACGCTCTCCGAAAGTTTATGAACCCTACAATTAGCTTAGAAGATTAAAAACAATACTTAATTTTCTGTATCACTCGTATCACAGGAATACTAGACTTCTTCGCTGTAGGCTTCGTCCATTCATTCCGGAATCTTCTGAGCAAAAACGGTTCCTTTCTAACATTCAGTCTAAGGGTGCACGTAACATGGGATAAGTAAGCTGCTGGTTTCCCAAGCCTTCTGAAGCTACGCGGAGTCGAAACCGCTGCTCTAACCACTTACATACAGTTTTTATCAATTGCCAGCGTAGTATCCTAGAGAGGCGGTGTTACACTAAGAATAATGTACTTTTGAAGAAATGGTGACCAGTTCCCGATTTTCCGGTTATTTTTCCTGAAATATGTAAGATGTAATGTGGGTTAACTGCAGACAAGCGTATCCAAGATTGGTGCTGACTTCATACTTGATCTATAGTTATTCCTTAGAAGCAACCTAAGCTAACATATTCAAGTATGACTGATACACTGAGTTAAGCTCTCTACAATCTCTTTTGTCTATTTTATGAACATTTATAGTTTCGATCCGTAAGTATATTTTACTATCGATCGCGGTGACTTTCCTAGTATTCATAGTCAATTAAGGACTCTGACCAATTTAGAGCCATAGTCCTTTAATATCTTTACCATGCCTCCTACAGCGACTCTGTCATCGTTTTGGAAAGCTCCATAATGAACCTTTCCTAACTTTTCTTCATGAGAAACAAAGAAAAAAACAGATACAATTAAGCTTTATTACATAGGATTTCTAAGTTACCCTCCAGGGCAGAATAGCCAGTGATCAGATTTTCCGAAAGAAAAAGTTATCTTCCGAGTACCTAAGCCTAATATTTGTTTTTGTTTTGTTTGGATTTGTTTACTGGATAACCGTGAATGTAATCGTGCATACGGTTAATACTTATAGCTATAGTTTCTTACAGAAAATCTAATCGCTGACCATTCTGCCTGTAGGATAACTTCGAAATACTTATGTAATAAAGAGTAACAGACATCTGTCGATTCCAAGTTTGATTATTTTCAAATTGAACCTTTTGCTCCACTAATTGTTCCCACCAGTGGCCGTAGTAAAGCAACGCCAGGGTGGGCCCGGGCTTTTCTAGTACGGCCACAGGAGTGGCAATTTAGCAAACCACTTGGGCCAAAAATTCCCCCAACCGTGTTGTTTCTTTATCACTATTTGTTTTAACACCGCGCACTGTAGTCTTTTTTTGTTATGGACTATATCAGACATCTGTCGATTCCAAGTTTTATCATTCTCTTCCAATAATTGCTCCCACCAGGAGTACTTGGACCGACACGGGACTCTGGACAAAAATTTCCCCCCACCGTGTTGTTTCTTTATCATTATTCACTATTTGAGTAGGTTACTCTCGTTCCGTCGAATCTTTTGACCTAATTGTGTGAAAGTTCATCTAATTGATTTATTATTAGCAAAAGAGAAAAGAAAACAAAATATAAGAAAAGAATTAAAAAAGGGTGTAGACTTTGAATTTATAAAAAGAGATAAAATATAAAAATAAAAACAGTTTTACCCTAGTAAATACAGTTCTTATCATCTTCGGTAGTTACTATCATTTATAGACTATAAATAGCTAGGCTCCTAGCCCCGTATCCTGTGGCCGTAGTATAGAAACGCCCGGTTGGGTGCCCGGCCAGTTTTTTAGCTGCCCGAGCAGTTGTGGATTGTTGCCCGGGTAGGCTAAAAAATGCCCGGACACCCACCCGGGCGTTTCTATACTACGGGGGCCACAGAGATAGAGGCGATGTTGAATACAAATAACTGTACTTTTGAATCCTATCCGACGATACCAGTTTTATAATTGTATTCTTCCCTGAAAGACCCCCCGTTGCTTTAATTCCTCTTTTATACGTGTTTTTACTTGGTTTATGCTATTTTTGGATTTACACTCGGTGAAGTAAAATCTAATTTTACGCTAGAAAACTTTAAATTCATACTTTCGGTTCAAAAGCTTGGAGTTATCAGAAAAAGTTTGTAAAGCTTGGAGTTATCAGAAAAAGTTTGTTAATTCTTATAGTCTGTACCAACCACGGCTCGCCAACGGCCACAGTAGGGACAAAGGACTGTGCCCCTTTATAAAAAGGAAACTTAATTTTTCTCTGAAGCTACTGAACCAATGTTTTCCCAAAAACTCATTTCCTTAGATCAAACTACGAGCTATAGAATGGTACCAAAATAAATACAAGTAATTCTAAATTATATAAAATGTAAAGCAATATCGATTTTCAGGAGATGGAGCAACCACAGAGCCATCATGGGCTCCTACGGGACGTCTAAGCCAATTCCAAGGATTCAGAACGCCCAGACCGAGAACCGAATATGATGAAGCCCAAATGAGTAAGTGGGATTTTTGAATTTATAAGAAAAGAATCTATTGTTTCTAAATAATAATAAGGCGAAAGTTGTGAGCTCTAGAAAGCGGCTGACTGCCCGGCCCCGCTCGGCCCAGCCTAAGATTTGGAGCCCAGGGCGGGCCGGGTCGGCCGGTTTAACAGCTCTGCTAACAATACGACTAAACAAGCCGTGTCTTCTGCGTATTTTTATAAGAAAGTTGCGTATTTAGCAAAATTTGAAGGGAAAAGTGTTTCTAAATAAGCCTTCGAATTATTAACACCGCCGATTTTCCGGTTATTTTTTTTGCAACACCGCTTTGGGGTTCTGTTTCCGCCACTTTCGCCATTCCTATCGCATATACGCTGCTGACTCCTTCTTTCTTTTAAGAATATCCTATTAATCGCTCCAGTTTCACTAGAAACAAAGCGTTTTCACATGTTTCAAACCTTTAAATTGCGTAACTTTTTGAATTGTCTCTGCCGTCTCTCCATCTTCCAACACGGACGGTTTGTCTCTCGTCGTCTTTCATAATTTAGCAGTCAATTACGATAGGCGCGCGCTTTCGATAACTTTCGCGACAGGGCGCGTTTTCACCCCTGTTGGGAGATGATTAGTGAAATGTGTGGCCTAAATATCAGTTGCAACTGATTAGCGAAACTCTCATTTTCATAAAGGAATGAATTTGATGATCGAGAAAGAAAAGAAAGTTCGAAATAAACATTCAAGGGGTTGTAAAAACAAAAGCTTTCATCGAGACAGGGCTTCGTCCATTCATTCCGTAATCTTCTGAGCAAAGACGGCTCCTTTCTAACATTCAGTCTAAGGGTGCACGAAACATGTGATAAATGAGCTGCTGGTTTCCTCAAGCCTTCTGCAGCTACGGGGAGTCGAACCCACAGCCTCAGATCCTCGCAGATTCATGATAACCCTGTTTACAATCTTATAATATATGTTTTTAGTGTTTGCTTCTGTGTGGGCCGGTTGGTCTGCTTGGTCTTTCTGTAGCAATGGAGTGCGTATTCGTGTTAGAGCATGTAATACAGTTAGAGGATTCAGTTGTCTTGGAGCAAATCAAGTAAGAACTGCGGTGTGCTGGAGTTATAGACTATAGTGCTAGACTAAATCCCACATAGTCGGATTCAAAAGGAATAACGCAGTGTTAATAAGCAGGAGTGTTGCTATATTTTGTCTGAGTAAGGCATAGCGAAAGCAAATTTGCAATCTGCTGATATCGCGCCCGTAGAATGTCAGCAGGAGTTTAAATAATAGTAATAATCTAATTTAATAAGCTTATTATTACTATTCCCTTTTTTAGGAGACACGTGCCTGTGAAATAGACCTTCCTCCATCCCGTCCTATTGTTCCATCTTCTGATTATGATATTGTTGATCCATGGGAATCCGATAGAAAGGAAGCTATGCGACAGTTGTATCCAGATGATACCGTAACCGAGACAAGGGAATCCAGTCAGGACCTAGCCGAAGCAAGACCACCCGCTGCCAATATTGAGGGCGCTGCTCCAGGATTTAGGGCTCACGCGGCACCTACTCATGGTAGGTGATAGAAGGGGTTGTGGATTAGGTTTCTGTAAGGAATTAGAGACTTTTTTCAAAAATAATATGAATATTAAGAGTAAAATAGAAGTTAAAAAGACAGGTTTAAAGCACACATATCAACAGGACAGAGAGGGGCCTAAAATTATCAACGTCCCGAAACCGATCCGGGCCTAGAAACAAAGTAAAATCACTAAAATCAATGCAAATTGAGGTCCTAAATTTTGACCGCGCCTCCGATCAACTATCCTAACACTAAAAATGGGCCGTTCGGCTCAGCACTGGCACCCGGAAACTTGTTTGGGCCAAAATGAGCTGGGCACCGGTGCCAGCTCATTCGCCAACGAACCGGACAGTCCATATCTAGACGATCCGTTTTTCCCATCTACCGAGAATTAAGATCTTTTTCTTACTTGATCAAGATAAGAGAATTCGGACTTTTGACATTTTCGGTTTTTAATTAAGATGATTTAGTTTTTTAGCCGGAATAGGTAGAGGCGCAAGATGAATAGGTGTAGATAACAACAGAGTGTTCATATTGAATATAGCTGGGGGGGGGGGGGGGTCTTTTACTTAAGTGAATTGGGACCAGTATTAATAAATTATAGTCCATCCCAAGACCTTGGTTTCCAGCGCGGTATCACTGGCGGTCGCAGTGTTATAAAAATGAATTTAAAATCGGTCGATGTGATTCGTTTTCTCCAAAAGTAAATTAATTTTTTATAACACCGCGCCCCGCTCGTGATATCGCGCTGTAAACCTAGGTCTTGAGATGGACTATGTATATATAGAATGGAAAGGGGTCACCCCTACACAGTAAGGTTGCAGTACTCGCGTGGCCTGGCATTCCCTGATCAAAATTGAGAAATTCGGGAAAGGCCAGCTTATTGGTACGACTCCCCGTAGCTGCAGAAGGCTTGAGGAAACCAGCAGCTTATTTATCACATGTTTCGTGCACATGTTTCGTGTAAGGTTGCAGTACTCGCGTGGCCTGGCATTCCCTGATCAAAATTGAGAAATTCGGGAAAGGCCAGGTTATTGGTAGGCGGAGAAGAGAATATCGGAATTAAGATGAACATATTAATAAAAATTTGACAATACTGAAGATAAATGATAGAACATATAAACGAATATAGTCAAGGACGAGAGTAATAATGAAGTGTTACTAGCTTATTTTTGGATTATTAACACCGCACCTGCAGGCAAATTGCAGGCGCGTACTTACAAAGTAGAATATTGAGCGAAGAGTAGCCGCCAGATGCTGGCGCGGTGCTCGCAAAAGGGTCTCAGACGAGTGTTGAGTTCTTTACACTCCATCATTACTATTGGTGATAACTATAGTTACATTTAATTGTAAAGAAACCGTTTCACTCTGTCTGAACAGAACGTACGGGACTCCTAAAAATGGAACTCTTGTAACTGAAAATTGTGCAATCTTCTTCCAAATAGTTCGGCTTTCTTGATGTTCCGAACCTTCTATTTAGTTTACGTGACTATATCAATTTAATGGGTTTCAGTAGTGAAACGGCAAGCTCCAGTTGATCCAGTGATCATAACTCTACCACCAAAACCACAAACTTCACCCGAAGGTCCTAAACTTAACCAGAGTGCGGTTGCCGGCAGTAATGGAACTCCAACTGGGCGGGGCGATAGGCGGAGCCCCTTCGAATGGGCGGAGCATCCGGAATACGACTGGGACACACTAAACGAGATGTATGTTGGTGAGAAGAAGCCCAAGGAGAATCAGAAATATCAACTAAGAGATCGATTCTCTGAAGATGATAGTAAAGAAATCTTGCACTCGGATACCGCAATCATGAAGCAGAACTCGACTGACCCGGAAACTTCAGAAGCTCCGAAACCAACCGAAGTTCAGACTGAAGGTCCGAAGCTAGAGACCACCACCAAAATAACGATAACCAGAACAACAATTGAAAGCTTTAAGAACTTTGGTGATATTACTCAGACTACAGTAACACCGCCACGGCCTCCCAACACGAATATCGTAGTCCAGCAGCCCCATCAGTCCTTTAATCAACAACAGCTACAACAAGGTCCCACAGGGAATGCAGTGAATACAGTAACCCAGCCTCAACAGACCTTTAACCAACAACAGTTCAGAAATCAGCCCTATCAGCAGCAAGGTTATAACCAGAATCAGAATGGCTACCAGCAGCAGAATATCCCGCAACGACAGGGTTACGGTAACCAGCAGCAACAAGGCTACAGTAACCCGCAACAGCAGGGTTATGGTAGTGAGAATGGAGCGTACAATCAGCAGCAACAGGGTTACAACAACAATTATAACAATAATAATAATAATAACTACAATTCTGGAAACGGAAACGGGAACCAAAATCAGAGCACTCAGGGTTACCGCGCCCCGGATGTCCAGCAACTGGCTCAGCAAGCCTATCAGGCAGCCAACTCGGCCACCCAACTAGCTAATTCAAATGTTGGCGCCACAATTGCTCCATATTTCAACCAGAATGGTGGCTACTATAACCTTCCTCAGATCCCCCAAACTCCTCAATTCGGCTCCACAAACTACGGTAGCTCTGCGGGTCCTGCACAGAATCTCTTCCAGCTGACGCCTACCTCATTCAATCAACAGTCTTCATTGTTGAACCCGCAGTTGTTTGGATATAACATCGCGGCAGGTCTGCAGCCCGGCGGTGGCGCGCCCCAACTCAGTCTCAGTCCAATGTTTGGACCATCTAACTTTGACTATTCGAATCTGTTAAGTGCATTTGGCAAGAAGTAATGTATTTGAGGCAACGCGGGTGCTAAATATTAAAGCAGTGTAATTTATTCACCCGGTGCGTGTGTGATTATAATTTATTGTAATATGATACAGTTTTTTAATAAACAATAATTATAATAATTAAATGGATTTAAATATAAAAATTAGAAAAGTTTGGATAGTAAGGTAGGCCGAGTGCAGTGTTGTGACTAACTAGTATATTTTAGTTTATTTAATACTTATATTATAGTCTATAACAAACAAAAGACCGCAGAGCGCGGTGTTATACATAGGCTTCCGCAATTGCGTATTTGTCTTTTTCTCGACATGATACAAAATAAAACTAGTACAATAGTATTTTTCTAACAACAAATTGCGCATCTATTCATACAATGGAAGTTTAATTTTGTCACAGAACCAGCGATTTTCCAAAATTTAAACAACACCGCTCACTGCAGTCTTTTTATTGTTATGGACTATAGCATATCGGGGTTGTATCAACCTTTTTTCTTATGTGAATTTGGGTGTGTAGTCTGTAGAGAATAGAATTGGTCGTTTAGATCTGTTTCATGGAAGCCCGATCATCTACCGTACCCAAACGGACTTTGGCAAAATAGGGTATTGGTGTTTCGGGCCGAGCATAAGATAGAATTTCGTGCTGGGGACGTCTTAGATTTAAAACTAAGACTAAGTCAAGCAGTCCTTATCTGATTTAAGTATATGTGGACTGAGACGAGGGATGTGTTATAATAAATAAGCTTTTAGAAAACATAAGTTTTTTCAACACCCCGTTTGCTATCATGTCCACCTATAGGATTTGAATAGAACGGAACTCCCAGAATACAGAACTACTCAGCCACACTGTGCGCCAGTGTACCGCCACATCCACCTTTGAGCCTGCATATGCGCCACACAAAACGCCCTGTTATAGCCACATTACCGCCTAGCCTGATATTAGTCCTCTTTTAGCTAGGTTATGGTCACAGATGAGCCTGATTATGGCCTGGCGCCATAAAATTAGCCTACCTCACCGCCACGCTAGCGCCATGATCCACTCTGTGACCTATCGCGCTACCTACGACCATAACATAGCGCAAAATGTTCCTAGTAGTATACATTACAATAAATACGCAGTGTTGCAGTGATAAATAATAGTTATGCGGTGTGAATTATTAAGTTAAGAGTGATTTGCTAACAAAGAGTACTAAAAAATGATATAATCAGCCTTAAATCCTATATTTATAATAATATATATTTCTTTTTTTAGAGGGAGGAATCGGTCAAAATCCACTGAACCAAGCCAAGTTCGCTTATGAAGAGAAGCGTCTAGAGAGCGAGGATTTCGGTGCTCCAGGTGGGCGTGGCTTAATTTAACAGATACACGTTGCTGATAGGTTTATATAGTCTATCTCAAGACCTATGTTTCCAGCGCGGTATGACGAACGGGGCGCAGTGTTATATAAAATGAATGTACAGAAAACGCACCACGTCGACCGATTTTACATTCATTTTATATATCACTGCGTCTTACTAGCAGACGCGGTGGTCAAAACCTATAAATACGTAAGTGACACTCCATTATTAGTCTTGGCGATGACTATAATACCACTGCTCCCCAGGATACCGCGCAGGTAACCTACAGAGTGAGTGCAGCAGACTCTGTCATTCCTCATTTTATACAATTGAACTTAATTTAGTTCAAAAACCACCAATTATAAGTTTTAATAAAGTTATTTATAAAAATATAAATAGTTTCTAACTTTATTTATTTTAGGAATGAACTCCGAAAAGATGTTTGGCACCAAAAGTCTGTCTATAAAACCAAAAAAAGAGCAAAAGAATGAGGATTATAAGATAGAAGATATAACATATAAAGAACCGGTTAAACAAGTATCAGACTATAGACCTCCATTGCAGATGCCGTGAGTTTAGTATTTATTATAGGGAACCGACTAGGCCCGGGCCTAGTTGTAGGGTGGGCCCCCGTTATAGTGTGGAAAATTATTATTTTACTAGTTTATTTTGTATCCTGTCCAGAATAAGACAAATACGCAATTGCGGAAGCCTATTTGTACCGCCGCGCTCTGCGGTCTGTTGTTTGTTATAGACTATATATTAAACAGAAGTAGGGGCCGAGTTCTAAAGGCCGATCCGTGCCGCCCCATTTCACAATGTTATCAAGCCAGCCTGGCATCCCTTGTCAGACCATCCAGCAGGCCGGTCCGGGGCCCAAAATGTGTGTAAAAAAGCAATCAAGATAAAGATTTGAATGAACTTTATGGTATTGGACGAACGAAAAGATAGTCTATAGCAAAAATAACATCTAGAAATATTAGTACTACCTATATATATATATGTCGATTAGCAATTGAAAAAAAAAGAAAACCCTTAGGGCACGCCAGGACTAAACATAGTAATTTCAGTCAGTTCCCTTCCGCATTCGAGCATAAAATTCCAGTTGAGGAATCTCAACCAAATAAATCGGTAAGTAGTTTTAACTGTTTTTGTTTATATTATAAAATATTGAATTTAACAAACACTAAATGTATGTAATAAATATAGGCGAACATGAAAAACAGCCGGTGACGGCTCCATTTTGGCCAGAACAGTGCGCATAGGAGGTGGTGGCGAGCCCATTTTAACTCAAATGGGCTGCGCCAAGCCGTGTCACCAATCTCGACCATGTACTCCCAGAGAGAAGGGGATTGTGTTTGTGGAGCCAGAGACTTTGGCCTCATTTTCCCGATTAAGCATCTTTGCTATGAACCTTTCCATTGTGCTTGCGGGAGCTTCAATCTAGTGGTTAGAGCAGCGGTCTCTGAATCCGCGAAGATCTGAGGCTGTGTGTTCGACTCCCCCTAAATACTTTTAAAATACTTTTTTCATTCAAAATGCTGCCGCTAAACTTAAACGGATCAACCTTTTTAGTAAATAAGTAAACTTTTCTAAATTTTCGATCTTTGTTTGTGATAAGCTCTATGTATTATATTATTAGTATAATTGTATATTTAGACTGCTAGTCCGGCTCCACCCGCGGGACTCCGCCCTCAACCACCACAGGCACCAGAAGTAGCTAAACCAATTGCAGCTAAGCAGTTGAAGGTAATAAAAATAAATCAATAAAAATTATGTATTTACAATTTAACATCAGTTTTACTAATTAATATTAATAATAAAACATAATGCGAACCACTGCTATAGTCCGATTTATAAGAAATAATGGAGTGTTACTCGCCTATTTTTGGAAAATTTACAGGACCAATTTCAACAATATCTTTTTTAACACTCCATTATTACCTTTGAATTGTAATTCGTGAACAAGCAGGTTCAGAAGGTTATCCGACAGGCCCGGCCAGGGTTTCAAAATTTCAAACCGGGCCGACCCGATAACCATCTGTGAATGTTGCGAACTGCTTATTTCTAAACAGTATTGTGAAATTTTTACCATTAACAATTTGTAAAGTTACTGAACATCTCACAATTATATTAACCCGCAACCTCAGTTTTGAAATCCAGCTGTTCCATCTAACTAGTTAACTAATCATTAATATTGCCCGGATAGTTTCAGAGGGTGTTTCAAAATTTCAGGCCGGGCCGGTAACCTGATCTGAATAGTTTTGATGGGGCTAACACTTGGGTGGTCCAAGCCACTAGAACGCGTAAATTACCAATTTTTAAATGCAAAAACGCCGGGTCGGTCTACTTTGTAGACTAATAACCATGGGTGGTCCCCGGCGGGCTCGGGCCCACATTCCCGAAACATGGTCCAAGTCCTAGTTTGCCAGAGAAATTCCCATGCGTGCTATAGTCAGCGCCAAGAGTAATAGTGGAGTGTCACTTGCGTATTTTTAGGATTTTGAACACCGCACCTGAATGCAAATTGCACGCGCGTACCTGCAAAGTACAATATTGAACTGAGGGTTGCCGCCAGATTCTGGCGCGGTGCTCGCAAAAAGGGATCAGACGAGCGTTGAATTCCTTACACTCCATCATTACTCTTGACGCTCACTATAATAACTAACCCGTTAACTAACAGAATGCTTACGTTGGCCGTCGTCGTTATCGTCAACCTCAATGGTATTTTGTTGGAAAAAAGAGACTACCTCCTATAAAGAAAACTATTATTATTAAAGTTAATAAAAAGAAGAACAAAAAAGAAAATGAAGTAAAGACTACGGTAAGGATAATAACAGCTAACTTATATGTTTAATCTGTATAGTCAGATTCAAAAGTAATACCGCCGTGTAGACTGCGTATTTCGTAATGTTTATCACTGCGCCTAGTTGCATTCTACGCGCGCGATATCAGCAGATTGCAAACTTGCTTTCGTTCTGCCTTACTCATTCAAAATATGGCAACACTCCTGCTTATTAAGGCGGCTATATAACTCTTGAATCTGACTATATCATTTGCTACGTTTTTGCGCTGTATCATGGGGAGCAGCGGTGTTATTTATATAAATGAATCGGAAATCGATCAAAAGTACATTCCTTCTTTTATAACACCGCTTTTCTCCAGGATACCGCGCTGAAAATCTAGTCTCTTGATACCGACTATAGATCATTATAGAAACATAGACTGGTAACCAGGTATGAAGGTGTCTGCGTGTTGTTTACATTTAGCGGTATTTTTATAATATAACACCGCCTTAATCATTTATAACACCGCTTAATAACATTGCGTAACATTTAATGTTTAACAAGTCAGTTAAAGCTAAAGGCAATGCGTGCTAATAGCAGAACTTTTAACAGAGTTATCTCACTAGGGGGTTTGTGTTTTTGACACTGCTAACACTAACCAAGGTAAACCCAGCAGGGCCCAACGGGTGGGCTGGGCCTCAAGAAAAGAGGCTTGGCACGTTTTTGTCACCCCTGTGCAAGGAACCTCAACCTCCACTTTAAAATAAATTTGGGCGGGATGGATCCGGCACGGTAGCAAACCGATTTTCCAAAAGCCACGCCCACTTTCACGCATGAAAATAAATAAATTCCGAAGTTTTTATACTCAACTTTATGGGTTTCCTTATGTTTTTTCATTTAGGCTAAGGGAGTTTCTCGTCATCTAAACGAGTTCTTTGAGATTCCTGATTATGAAGACCTAAATCCACAGAATAAGCTAAAACAATCAGGAAGAAGCACTTGGTCAGCGGAGTTAATAAAACGGGAACAGGTAAGATAATATTCTTGACTACGCAGTGGCCAAGGCCAGAGCTGGTTACCGGCCCAGCCCGGCTTGGCCTGAAATTTTGAGACCCAGGCCGTGCCGGCCCGGCCGGATAACCACCTCTGGCCTTTTTAAAATATAAAAACTTTTTATATATTTTATTTTAGGGTGATATGGTTGATATAACAGATATTCGTTCATTAAAAGTCGAACAAGAAGAAAAACAATTAGGAGACGCTATTATACACGCGCTTACTGTAAGGTTACAAAAGAGTTTTTTCAAGAACCCGAAAAATTTTGACCTCGTGCCGGCCCGGTACATCGGATAGCAGACCATCTAGCGGAACGGGCCGGGTGGTCCTGGGCAAGCCTTGGGCCCGTGCGGGCTCGGGCCGGGCCCAACATGTCGGTAAGAAAGCAATCAAAATATAGATTTGAATGAACTTTATGGTAATGGACGAACGAAAAGATAGTATATGACAAAAAACAACATCAGAAATTAGTACTA
>JAQGAV010001112.1:0-23417 GCA_034691345.1 Phasmarhabditis papillosa | reverse complement strand
CGGATCCTGTCACTGTGATTGTGAGTCCTTCACTGCAGATTCTGCAGACACGGCTGTCAAAGTTGCGGGCCGGCCCGACCCACCCCTGCTTCGTTCGGCACATGATCCGATAATTTAAAAAAAAGACTTTTTGTTAATTCATAAGTATTTTCAATTTTAGATCTTTTGTCCGTTTACGGGAATTTTCCTATCTGGCATAGCTGTGGTCATGTGCAATGTTTACAAGCTATCTAGTTTAAAATGTAAGACAAATATATAGCCTTTTAACAGTTTGTTATAGCCGGCGGACGAATCGCTTGCAGTTAAAATTCTAATATAAATTAAAATTGGAGCATATATTGGCTCAAATTGCTCTAATAAGCTCTAATAAATTTGCACATCGTACCGTAACTATATAATAGATATAATAGATATAATAGATACACCTAAATTTAGTTGTTTTTCCGATGAGGAAGATGAATTTGTCAGCATTTCTTCCTTTCAGATATTGGCTATGTTCTTTTGTTTGCGTGCGGTACTCATGGATATATAAGCTCAATAATGATCATTTACTTTAATAAAAGTTATTGGAATCAGTTCAAAAGTGAGTTTGCGCGTAACATACCGTATATTTCCGATTCTTGTTCACAAAGACAAACAATCGGTACCTACAGGGCCCAGAATTTCTGGACACCTACCCGAAAGAACTGGCATCTCGATGAAGAGTTGTCCATTCTTACAAAGGAACCCTACACAAATCAATTTTTCTGTTCTCATTTGATAACATTCAGAAGCCATTTCAGAGATAACATTCATTGATCGAAAATCCTCTCAAAGTCGAAGTACAGCAGCAACTCTGCCGCACTTCACTGAAGACGTTAAATAAATCAAGTGCTGTTTTATATAAGATATATTTGCAAAATTCTGCACTCTTTGATTTCCGATTCATGTATTTCGTGTAATCCTTGTTAGGCTTGTCTAACAGGCTAACTAGTGTGTGTAGTTGATGTAAGATCTTAGTTGTTGTTAAATCCACATTATGTATGCAATAAACTGATTAAACGGTTTCGTCAGTATGTATTCTCTATTTCTACGTTCTAGATATCAAGTGCCCTGATAGTTTAGAACAATATAACAATGAAGATGATTCAAACTTTTGATTTTGTCAAACGTTTTCTAAATACTTCTTACTAGAGAGAATCTGAGTTTTTTCCAAGGATTTCTTCACTTTACGTAACACCAGATTGAGAGTGAAAATGGGAGTTGAAGAAACTTCTGGGAGTTAGTATATTGAAGGTCACGATGAAAAGTCTTCACTCAGATTGTTCCTCCAAAAAGAGTTAAACAAGATATAATTGAATTGAGTTATAGTCAGCGCCAAGAGTAATGATGGAGTGTAAATAATTCAACGCTCGTCTGAAATCCTTTTGCGAGCACCGCGATAGCATCTGGCGGCTACTCTACGTTCAATATTGTTACTCTCAGCGCTGACGATTGAATCTTGCTATTAAAATACTGTCTTTGGTGGAACCTTTTCGTTTCGCCCATTATTTTCGTAGCTTGAACAATACATTTGAACTACTCGAGCTCTTTTTTAATTTTATTATTAAGTATTTAAAAAGTATTTTTTATCTTGTAACTCTCGATTTGAGATAAATAAGCTGCTTGTTTCCCTAGCCTTCTGTAGCTAATTGTGCTATAAGCTTTTAATTGTGTCTCTAATTGTTTGGTAAGCTTTATAAAATACAGTTGGTTTTTCCCTCATCTGGAAATCCGTTTATAACTAAGTCATCTCCATTATTTGCCTATCACCCTTCACTTAAAATATATATCGTACAATCGATTGGATATTTTCAAATTCGTTGATTTCCGCCAACACCTGGGTCAAACTACTGTACTGCTTTTGATTTAACAATTTATTCTCTAATTATCTTAATTATTAACAATATTTTCTATTATTAACATGTCTGCTTCAAGCAACCATCATCTTTTAGGTGTAAATTAGCAAAATTGATGAACTGTTTGCTTTATAAAGACTTCAGTTCATTTCAGGAATAACTTTTTATTGATCGTCAGAAATCCAATATGGGAAATGTTGTGATAACTTTGCCGTTTTTCACCGAGGATATTCAG
Organism: Phasmarhabditis papillosa; assembly: GCA_034691345.1. Taxonomy (NCBI): domain Eukaryota; kingdom Metazoa; phylum Nematoda; class Chromadorea; order Rhabditida; family Rhabditidae; genus Pellioditis; species Pellioditis papillosa. The sequence continues at coordinate 21,305 of JAQGAV010001112.1, read as the reverse complement.
ACAGGCAGAATTCGAAAATGAAGAAAGAGAAAAGTACAATTTAAATCTCTATTTAATAGTAAACTATTTATTCCGTATATCAATGTATATAAAATGACTGGTGTTCGTGTTATTCTTTCCATCTTTGAACAGCTAGAAGTCGGTTTTTGCAGGAATCATAAATTCAAATCACTATACAATAAAAAAGTTAATTCCAATATGTAATATATAGAGAGTTATATTTGTCCTGAGTTGAATTACTACCATATATGAGTAAGCTTCTCAACATAAACATTAATTTTATACAACATACTGTGTTGTTATTTTCGTAACTTGAACAATAAATTTGAAGTACTCAGTTAGCTTGTACTTGTATTATTAAGTATTTAAGAAGTATTTTTTAATCTTGTAACATTCGTATCACAATAATAGTAGATTTCTTCGAGAATGGCTTCGGCCATTCATTTCGTAATCTTCTGAACAAAGACGGCTCCTTTCTAATATTCAGTCTTCGGGGGTACGAAAAATTAGATAAATAATCTGCTGGTTTCCCAAGCCTTCTGTAGCTAATTGTGCTATGAGCTTTTAATTGTGTCTCTAATTGTCTAGTATGCTTATAAAATACAGTTGGTTTTTCTGTCATCTGGAAATCCGTTTATAAGAAAGTCATCTCCATTGTTTGCGTATCACCCTTCACTTAAAATATATCTCGTACAATCGATTGGATATTTTCAAATTCGTTGATTCCCGCCAACACCTGGGTCAAACTACTGTACTGCTTTTGATTTAACAATTTATTCTCTAATTATCTTAATTATTAACAATATTTTCTATTATTTACATGTCTGCTTCAAGCAACCAGCGTACCAAGTTCAGCGTCATGCCAGAAACCCATAGTAAGGTCTCGATAGCTGTAGATATTCAGTGTAGCTCGACATCTCGCAGCGAGAAGGTCTCCAGTCTTATTTTTAATATTATTGTTTTATTATTGGTGTATTTTAATATTATTAATGCTATATTGCTTTCTTACTGTTGTATTCAAAAACTTAATGTTGTCTTGGACTATATTTTCATACACTATCTGATACAAAAGTAATAATGAGGTGCTTCTTGTGTATTTTTTGTTCTCGAATACTTTAAGGCCCATTTTCAACAAAATGTGATTTTAACACTACATCATTACTCTCGTACCAAGTGCTAAAAGGCTTTCCAAATCCTAAATTACGATATCTTGCGGAACTATTTTATGTAGTATATTTTTAACATCGCCCCAAGTTTATATGCCAGTTAATTGCTTTGAGTAGATGAATGTTCGCATCTCTTTGTCACTATCCTGTTGTTGTAACCTAGCTGAAGATTTTTTCATACTATATTTTATTGCAACCTATATATATTATTTGATTATTTTTAATTGACCCTATTGGCAGACTTGATAAACTAAAAAGATACCGAGCGTTCTATTTTGCCTCAGGCAAACCTTGAGTACTAGGGCGTCATTTATACATAGTTATAGGTCACTGTAGTTAGGTGGACGCTTCTAGGTATACGCAGTATATAAAATATTATATTAATTCAAATTAGCAAAGTCATTTTATATTTGTAACAGTCTACAGTAAACTCATCTACTTTATTTGTTTCTTTTATATTTTTTTGTTTCCCATCTATATTTATTATTGTTGTAACACAGTATTTTTAGAAATGTCTCCTGCTGCCAACGACGTTGTTGAACAACCCGAATTCGTCGAGATGAAACCGATGACGTTTCCCCAGGAAGCTGCTGTTGCTGTGAATCAGGTATGCATGCTGAATTCATTAGTATGAGATAAATATCGGAATTTACTCGGTCATTACTCAATCGTTGAGAATTCTGAAATTTGATACTGAAATTTTTATATAAGATATGGGCCTTCTTTTTCAAAGTAGTCAATTTCACATAATTTTAACCGCTCACTATACAAAAAAGGAATAAAACAATCAATATTACCAAATTCTGTATTTAACAATATGTAACCTAACTATATTTTATTTATAGGCTTCCACTGCCGAAACTGATGCAGCTAAAGAAGCTGAGAGGGCCAGTTGTTTGGAAAAGATACAAAGCCTTCAAAGACAGCTCCTAGAAGCACAGACTGCTACTGGAGTAGCACCTGGTCTACCGGAGGCTTCTGCCTCAGAAAGAGCATTTAGCTCTGATGCGGAGCCGACTGCCTTCACTACACCTTACGGAAATGATGATGATGAAGAATTGGTGGAAGATGTACCAGAAGTTCCAATGCACAGAATAAAAATGGAAGTAGCACATGGTGAGTATTTGGGTTACGGTTAACTATCCCGCGGTCTGTGAAAGCTGTTATCTGTAAACAATTTAATAGTTCCCCAACTTTTAAATGTTACTTGATCAATATTAACCTATTAGTTTCAGCTCCCAACCCTGAAACCCTCGTTAACAATGCATTCGCCGATCTTCTCCAAATAGACGCTTCATTTGATTCTTTTGCCGAATTCGACGCTGCCTTCCGCAATTGGAAGGAAGCCGGGCATCACCCAATGAGAATCGCCTCTTCTGAAGCACTAAAGGATCCATCTGGAAGAGTCGATGAGAAGTTCAGATACAAACATGCTGTGTATCACTGTGCTCACTATGGAAAGCCTAGATTTAGAGGTATGTTGGAATATATTGATTTTGGACTTTAACCTTTATTGTATTTTAACCTTGAATATTTACACTTTTATAGGAAACGGCGCCCGTCCTAACCAGAGCTATCTTCCTTGCGGCTGCCCTGCTATGTTCAGACTGAACTTCAACTATTTCGAACAGAAATTGCGAGTAACTTCGATGAATGTGGAACATGTTGGACATCCAGTAACTTATGAACACTATAAGGCTGTTTGCTCTAATGTTAGAAACGGTTAGTTTTGAATGAGCAAATGGAGCGTTGAAACCATATAAGTTTAACATTTTTGTTGCCAACAGCATTATTTTTTAGTTTATATTATAAGTAATATTTTCTTTTCAGCCAAGAGATCCCGTCTTAGTGACCAATCGTGGACACCAAACTCCAGCTCGGCTTCACCCAGCTCATCTTATACAAGAACATCCTTCTCTGTAAAGCAGGAGGTTGCTGATTATAATGAACAGGTTTGTAGCTAACCATCATTTTCGCTAACCAATCCCGTTTTCTAGAACACATATGCTGGTCCCACCACGACTCCGTCCCGTCCCGCATTGATTAGAAGCGACGATTACGGTAGAAAGAGAGCTGAGGATGATGATGATGAGTGGACTCCAAATGCTAAAAGAGAACGGACTGAGAATAACGTAAGCAATTATTTTGAGTTTTCTCCGCAAAAAAGGTCCATCCCGGGTCGAATGAAGATGTATCTTATTCATATAAATTATACTAATTGAATAGTTTTATGCCTTTTTCGTACAGTATCTTTTAATCATTGATGTTCTTCCCTATATATTACCTTTCAGCAATCTACCTCCCGAAGTGGTCGTCAGATTCGTATTCCTGCTAGAAACCAAGAAGAAGGATACGACGAAGTCGCCCGCGATGAATACAATGATACTGTAATCGATGTACCAGCTCTGCCAGGATTACCCAAGATGGAAATCGGAGCCGCGTTTAGAAAGTACGAAAAGAGAATTACTATAAAAATCATGATATTTCAATATAAACACTAGTCAAAAAGTTTTCAATCAGACTTTTGAATCATACATTATTTATCTTTTCTTTCAGTTGGCAAGAATTTGAGTCTTCCTTCGAGCACTGGAAATCGGTTGGAATGCATCCAATGAGAGTTGCATCATCCGAAACAATGAAAGACCTAAACGGAGTGCCTAATCATATTTATAAATATAAATATGTTGTATACCATTGTGCACATTATGGTATTCCAAGAATGAGAGGTGAGTAATACTCTAATTAATGTAATATTATTATAATTAAATTAAACTACATAATAAATGTATATATAGTAGATATAATTATATTATTTTACAGGAAATGGTGCCCGTCCTAATCAGAGCTACCTTCCCTGTGGCTGCGGTTCAATGCTTAGATTGGCCTATAATTTTGAGGATCAAACCCTTAGAGTGAATGCTATGGTAGCTGAGCACAGAGGACATCCAAGAGACAGAAAATTCTTTGAGAAAGTCATGGCCAAGATCAGATCAAGTAAGTTTAGTGTTGTATTGAATGAAAAGGGACGGTTGTTTGGTTGATTCAACTGTCCCCGACAATTTTTGAAAAACCGAGACGACTCGTAAAATTCCCCACCCTTAAGCTAATAATCTTGCCACTTCTAACTTTTCTAGGCTGCACTTTTACAAACTATTGTGTAATGAATAATATAATATGAAAAATAATGATTTAATTGCAGGCAGAGGTCGTCACGGTACTGTGAGTATGACAAACTCGGCAGTTTCTTCGCCAATCGCTCAGTTTGGAGGCAGTTTAACACAGCCAGGAACACCTGCTGGTGGATTCGATGTGAATCAGGTGCGTAATATAAAATATTAAAAATAACAGAACTCCCGTAACAAATTGAAAATCCTCAAAACAGTTTAAGACCTGTTTAATGGAAAATAAGTATACTAAACTCATCATTTCTTTCAGCTCTTGGCTCTATTATCGAATCAGAATCAAGTTACCATGCAACTTCTTCAATCGGCTCAACAAGGAGGCTCTAATATTAATTTATCCAATATTCTTAGTGGATTAGGATCAATGCCGGCTATGAATATGACAGGAATTCCGCAGCAGCAACCCAATATTCCACAAGCTCCAGTAGAATTGGCCGGACTTGCGAGACCAATTGCACAACATGCATATGAAAATGAAGCTGTAAGTTGATTATTTCAATTTGGATCAAGTAATCTTCTGGAGTCAACTTTTGAAGCTGCCGAAAATTGTATTTGGGAGTAGAAACATGTGCCAGATTTTTGTCATAACATTTATACATTTTATAAAAGTACGCCACAACATTGAACTATCCCAACTTTATTGAAAACTTTTAGATTACAAAGGATCTCAACGAAATCTCCAACTTGTGAAACATCGACCGAATACAGCCATCATCAGTAGTTATTAAATATTATTATTATCTTTTTTGTTACATGATATTTCATTATAATAAATGTTATGTAATAGCTACTCTAGTTACTTGCCTGATTCTCATACCAATAATAAGCTAAAATGAACACGAAAGTCAATAAAAGTATATTTATTTTTATTAAGTAAACTATTACATGCTGGTTGTTCAGTATTTTTTATTTTCTTGATCATGACACTTACCATTTCTGCAAATATAATGATGGTTACCTTTTACAAAATCCTTTTGATTTTTAAAAATTTTCAATAAAGCGCTAGAAATGCACCAGTAGTATCATGTTCAATTAGTTTATGGGTTCGAGTCGACTATGATTTTGATCAATTAGAATGTGTTTGTAAGACAGGATCTGATAAATAATACTAACTAAAATCAAAATTAATTGTTTTATACAAAGCATGTTTCCATTAAATGTATGGATATCTATTATAAAAGTAATATATTGAAAATGTAATATTTGAGTTGAATATCTTTTGCGTTAGAATTAGCAATATGATTGCTATCTGAACATCTGCTTGACAGAACTATGTTAATTACTTGGCATATTCCGTTCCTTCAAAGAGAAACAAATTCACCTGCATTCCGAAAGTTTCCTATATGTTTTTAACTCGGTTTGCTAACGAGCAGAGAAGCTTTTAGAACTATTTATATGGTGTTAAAACCAGTGAAACGTGATTGTAAATTCAACGACATACATTTGTAAACTCGTTTGCTTATTCAGGACATGCTATTCAAGCAGGGTAGTTGAAAAAACACTGACTTCGATCACAACACGGGTCGCCAACGGCCGCAGTGGGGTCAAAGGACTGTGCCCTTTTTTAAAACTTAAAGATAATTTTTCTCTGAAACGACTGAACCAATTTTTCCCAAAAAACTCATTTCCCTAGATCAGACTAGGGGCTATGGAATGGTACCAAAATAAACATAAGTTGAACTTTTTCACCAATTCTACTCTTGAATCTGTTTTTCTCTAAACTACAGTATATTGGTTAAGTTTCCTTATTTCCCTCCCTTTAAAGCCCGAAAACGCGTTCTTGTCCCAACGCGTTTCAACGCCAAGCCGTATCTGGATCTGGGGGTTCCGTTATCTGGAAATACACAGAAAGTATTTCTAACGCGAAAATATATATACAGTGTTAAGTGTGCAAATAGATTGCATCGAGAAACGTCAGTTGTACTAGATAATTTAACAGTGAAAATATTGACGACAAACGATATAACAAGTGTTTCTATTCCCAGGTGTTAAGAATAATAATAAATAATATTTATTCAGAATCGGTTTGATCACAGGTTATGAGATATTATGTCCGCTGAGTGCTTATTTTCTGCCATTTCGGTTGGTCCGTCTTTGCCAGAGTCATCCAGGATAATCCGTGTGCCTGTACTTCTTTTGTTGATTTGGTAAGATTGTCTGCCCATTGAAGTTCCTGCCTTCCTAGTCTCCTTGTGTTGCTTCTGGGATACCACTCTGCAACAGCTTTTGCCCATCGACCATCTTCTATTTCTTATAGGATAGGATAGGACCACAAAGGATATAACAAAGGTTTCTATTCCCAAGTGTATAAACTGTGTTTTGTAAGAAGTGAAAACACTCTGTGCGGTTTAGTGTGTAACATATTATTACAGGATGGAGACGGAAATATATTGTCCAAGACTTAGAACAGCCTTAACAGTCACTGGCTTGCTTATTAATAGTTTGTTGTTGCCTTTAATATTGGCTCGGTGAGTGAGAATCGTTCAAGTTTTTCTTCTATATAGATCATTTTCTTATTTCACCTTGTCAAAAGTTTTTGTAGCACCATTAACGAAAAACGAGAAAGGCTTAAAACTGCATCAAAATCAATATAGACTATTCTTAATGGAAACATTTACCTTAAAACTTTTAAGTTAAAAGATCGAAAATTTGTCACTGTATAGCGAATGGTTGTTGTAGTTGAAGGGGTCGTAGTAGCTCAGCTGGTAGCACTTCGGCCTATGAATCCGTAATGAGAAATGGTTGTGGGTTCGATCCCTCCCCGTCAGGCCTCTCACGAAAAGCCCAAGCCCGGTCGGGCTTCGGGCCCGGCCCGGCCCGCCAACTTTTCCAAAGCCCGGCCCGATGAGAGGTCTGCTCCCCGTCCCTAGCCGAATTGAGCAACCGTGGGATGTAAGCTAGAATGTTCTCATATGATTCCCGCAAAAACCGACTTCTAGCTGCCCTAAAGATTGAAAGAATAACAAGAACACGCGTCACGTGATATACATGGATATAAGGAATACATATTCTTTTTTAAATAGCTTAGCGAATGGTGTACAACTTCTCTATATCAGAGAAATTGCATGCCGAATGTGCATAAAACATTTTACATATTCTAATTTAAACTTTTGCAAAAGGAATGTTTTAATCAACATTAAAATCATAGAAGAATGTGCATTGTCAGCTAACACTAAGTGAACATATTTTATTTTTTATTTCAGATCGAGTAAATCGATGGGATCATACAAGTATTTACTATTTGCGTACACTCTCGTTAATCAGATATATACAGGAGTTACGCTACTGATACCATTTGTAATAGACATTGAAAAAATCGATATTTTTAAAATAATGCATCTCTAATGTTGTTTTCTTATATAGTTCGACCACGCAAGTAGTGGAAAACACTTTTTTGTCTTTATTCTCAACGTTTTTCTTAATTAAATTTGTATTTTTGGTAATATTTTTGTAATGTATGAAAATCGGGCCGGGCGGGAACACTTTTGCCATCCCTGGTAATAGATAAGATAAAACCAAATCAGTTGCAGCATTTAGGGCTTTTATTTTGGAACTCGCGGTTGGATTATTTTTGCAACAGTTTCGTTATATTCTCAGTCAGTTGATACCTGCCTTATTATTTTATGGTGTTGTTTATACATAGTATTGTCCGGTATTCTAACCCTATCTTTCTTTTACAGATATTGTGTCATATGCAGGCAAGTTTTATAAAAATGAAACAAAAGTATAAACACAAACAATGCGGGTAAAAGATTTAATAATAATAATAATTTTTTTGCTTAAACAAGCTAAAGACAATAAAACAGAGGTTAACAGATTCTGCTATCAGCTATATGTTTTCATAAGTACTTTGATTTCTCAATGAAACAATAAGTTTATATATTCAACGGACGAATCGCTTGCATGGTTTTTGAAAAAAAAGAGTTTATAATTGGTCGAAAATTTAACAGTCTGTTTACTTATACTCAGACGATCCAACTTGCCAGCCTGCTGGAGGGTCTGCTTATACTTGTACCGTATATTTTCAGACCTGACCTAATGAAATGGTTTAACGAGAAGAAAAGACTAACTTTTGTAATATTTTTGCTTTTCTTGCAGTCATCAGAGCATTGTATAAGTCTCACGTATTATTATACTCCTAGCTCTTTTTATAATGCATGTTTCCAATTCGTAATAACAACTAATATATCTGACAAAGGATATATTTCATCACAGTGCTTGGTGAGTTTCATTCTCTACTAATTTTTAGTGGTCAATGTAGTTTCTCCACACTGAATGTGGTGGCGGCGCGGTGGCCCAGTGGGGGTCGTGGTGGCCCAGTGGTTAGAGGCTTCGCCGCATAAGCTTGATTTCGATAGTTCGAATCCCCACGAAGAAAGAATTCTTGCATATTTGTTGTGATTCGCAGCCTCCACTCCCTGGGTGCTGTGCTATGCAGTCCAACTTCCTATGGTTCCCTCGTCTCACTTCCTCGCTCCAAATATCTGTGATCTCATGTTTCGTAAATAAACAGACTTTAATTACTTTAATTATTGCGTAACACAAATAGTTCAACAACAAATTTAGCTTGACGATGGTGGTTTCTACGTTCCGTTTCTCTTCACCATAGTGAAGATGAGCTTCTATTTATTTTTTGGCACTATGATTATTGTATTCTTTATTCAACGAATAATGAAGACATTGAATAGTATCTCAGTCATGTCTATGTCTCCGTCTCTGAGAAAGATGCAGCATTCTCTATTCATTTTGTTAGTTCTTCAGGTATTTGATACTTTTTTTTAATTATTTAAATTTTCTTTCTCTAAAAAAACTCGAAACATTGATGATATTATGTAAACTCTTTTTCAAAAGTTGAGAGTTCGTATTCCTTTCGAAATTAAATAAAAAAGGTCGGTATTAGGAAAATTAGAATTTAAAAGTGCAGCAGAAAGAACATTCGGACTGTTGAGCATCGACTCTGTACTTGGAATTTCAATATAAGTCTAATCTTGAATATAAAAAAGTAATATATTTCCTGTTTCACTCGTATCCCAATAATAGTAGATTTCTTCGAGGCAGGGCTTCGGCCATTCATTCCGGAATCTTCAGAGCAGAGACGGCTCCTTTCTAAAATTCAGTCTTCGGGTTCACGAAACATGAGAAAAATCAGCTGCTGATATCCCAAACCCTCTGCAGCTACGGTGTATCGTGAATATAAATGATTAAATTCCCCTACCAATAATCAATTGCAGACTCTGTTACCCAGTGTATTCAATGTTATGGTCGGTTATTCATCATATTTAATTCCACTAATTGGAAATGATTTCCCGGTTTTCACCGCTTCCACTCCAGTTATTCTAACCCTAACACCGATAGCCGATCCTATAATAATTATTTTGTTTGTGAAGGATTACAGAAATATTTTCATCAACTTATTCCGCAAATCGAAGAATGAAAACAATTCGCTGAACACCGTTACCACTATTTGAATATCTTGGTAAGGTTTTCTTTGGTTTTGTTTTTTAATGCAGAAAAAGAATAATATTAATAAATATTTCTTTCAGAAAAGCACTTTAGTTAGTTTGATAAAAAGTAATTCGTCTTTCAAAAAGTTATGGCTAAGGCCTACAAAGGTAGTTCAGTAAAATCTTTGAAAGTTGTTTCGACATCTTTCAACTTTCACATGATGAAGATGTTTGTTTTAACTAAAAACTCTTTTTCTTTTTCCCAACATTCTGAAAGCGAATATTTGGAAGCTTTGACTTCATTTATTTACTATAATTGATGTCGGATATTTAAATTTGTTGCGATAGTGTGTTTCCAGTGGTATAAAAGCTGCCAAAGAACCATATCTGAGCTGAATAGGGGTTTGTAGTAGTTGCAGAGTCAAGTATCTATAGTCAGATTCAAAAGTAATAAGGCCGTGTTAAAAATTCAAAAGATTCAAAATCAAAAAAATACGCAGCATACACGGCCTTATTACTTTTGAATCTGACTATATTATTTGAGAACTTTCTACAGCATTTGAATCTGAGGATTCGCCTTCGCTAAACTTGTATTTAATAAAACTGTCCTAGACATTATATATGTAGGTATCGGAACTAGTCAATATTTGTTATTGTTAACTAGTGTTTTAATTTTTAGTTCATCATTTATACGCAGCATACACGGCCTTATTACTGCACATAACAGATATTCTGTTATGTGCAGGCAAGTTTTATAAAACTGAAACAAAATAATAAATTCAAACAATGCGGTTAAAATAGGTTCTGTATTCAGCTATATGTTCTCATAAGTAATTGGATTTCTCAATGAAACAATAAGTTTATATAGTCACTATAGTCACTACACTGCACTATAGACTATATAGTCTATAGTCGACGGACAAATCGCTTGCGGCTAAAAGTCTATTTATTATAATACGAGCGCACATTTATACCGATTACTTGTATACTGTGTCTTTGACACTTTGCACAATTCGGAGCCGTTTACAAAGAGATTGCCTTTAACATAATTTATATAAATGGTAAGTCGAGAGCAGCGTCAGATTTACAACTAAAAAAATTCCCGGAACAGTGAAATCCCTAAATGATTCCGGTATCTGTAAATACACAAAAAGTATTCCTAACTCGAAAATACAGGAACATTCTTAAGTATGCAAACCCGAGGGGCCAATTAGAATTAATAGACAAACGTCAGTTGTACTAGATAACTTAACATTGACGACAAAGGATATAAAATGTTTCTATTCCCAAGTGTATAAACTGTGTTTTGTAAGAAGTGAAAACACTCTGCTGCGGTTTAGTTTGTGACATATTATTACAGGATGGAGACGGAAATATATTGTCCAAGACTTAGAACAGCCTTAACAGTCACTGGCTTGCTAATTAACAGTTTGTTGTTGCCTTTAATATTGGCTCGGTGAATGAGAATCGTTCAAGTTTTTCTTTTATATAGACCATTTTCTTATTTCACCTTGCCAAAAGTGTTTCTAGCACCATTAAGGGCACGGTACACTCAAAAATAGTTTCTCAATTTTAATGTTTAATTCGATAGAGATATTAATACTGAGTTTAAATATGAAGATCGCATATCTTTACGATCATTTTAAGCGGAGTTATGGCTGTTTGAAAATACTGCCACACTGCTCGTAGGTCGAACTTGGGGCGGAGTGGCAGTATATTGAAATGGCCAATTGTATTTTTGAGTGTACCGTGCCTTTAACGAAAAAGAGAAAGGCTTTACAACTGTATCAAAATCAATACGACTATTCTTACTCGATAAATTTAAATCAAAAGATCAGAAATTTTGTCACTGCTTAGCGAAGGTGTAAAACTTTTCTATATCAGAGAAACTGATGCGGAATGCGCATAAAACATTTTAGATATTCTAATTTAAACTTTTGGAAAAGGAATGTTTTTAATCAACATTAAAATCAGAAGAATGTGCATTGTTAGCTAAGTTAACAGATTTTATTTTCTATTTCAGATCGAGTAAATCGATAGGATCATACAAGTATTTACTATTTGCGTACACTATTGTTAATCAGCTATATACAGGAGTTACGCTACTGATACCATTTGTAATAGATAAGATAAAATCAAATCAGTTTGATCATTTAGGGCTTTTATTTTGGAACTCGCGGTTGGATTATGTTTGCAACAGTTTCTTTATATTCTCAGTCAGTTGATACCTATCTTATTATTTTATGGTGTGTTTTATACATAGTATTGGCCGGCTTTCTAGCCTTATCTTTCTTTTACAGATATTGTGTCATGTGCAGGCAAGTTTTATAAAAATAAAACAAAAGAATAAATTCAAACAATGCGGTTAAAATAGGTTCTGTATTCAGCTATATGTTCTCATAAGTACTTGGATTTCTCAATGAAACAATAAGTTTATATAGTCACTACACTGCACTATAGACTATATAGTCTATAGTCGACGGACAAATCGCTTGCGGCTAAAAGTCTATTTATTATAATGCGAGCGCACATTTATACCGATTACTTGGATATTCCTTTGGATTTGCGTTCTCCTTCTAAATTCTACGGTACACCCTTGCAGACGATTCGTCCGTCGACTGTAGTAGAAGTATTCTCACACGAAGGATACAAGCGACTACAAATTATGGTTTTTGAAAAATGAGAAGTTTAGAATTTGATGAAAACTTTACAATTATGTTTTATCCACTTATAATTGTACCGTATATTTTCAGACCTTACCTAATGAAATGGTTTAACGAGAAGAAAAGACTTACTTTTGTAATAGTTTTACTTTCCTTGCAGTCAACAGAGCATTTTATAAGTCTCGCGTATTATTTTACTCCTAGCCCTTTTTATTATAATAATAATAATAATAAAATGTTTATTTTTAATAAAAATTTTTTTTTTAATTTTTAATAAATAATAAAAAAAAAAGAACGTTTTAAATTCGTAGTATCAACAAATATATCTGACAAAGGATATGTTGCATCACAATGCTTGGTGAGTTTCATTTTAGACTAATTTTTAGTGATCAATATCGTTTCTAAGCTGCATGAACAATAAGTAACGATTATTGTTCTATTTATGGTTAATGCCAAAAAATAGCACTGAAAACTTACTTTTTTAACATTATCCGTTAAAAAGTGGGAAATAGACTAGGGCCGGCCGTGCCCGGCCGGGCCGAAAATTTGAGAAACGGCCCGATCGGCCTTATGCAGCTTCTCCACGCTGCGTTACCTGGTCAGTTGAAAACTTGCGATTGAGTAATACAAATAGTTCAAGAATAACTTTAGCTTGACCATGGTGGTTTCTACCTTCCGTTTCTCTTCACCATAGTGAAGTTGAGCTCTTATTTATTTTTTGGCACTATGATTATTGTATTCTTTATACAACGGATAATGAAGACATTGAACAGTATCTCAATCATATCTATATCTCCGTCAGCGAGAAAGATACAGCATTCTCTATTCATTTTACTAGTTCTTCAGGTAATCAATACTTTCTTTATTTATTTAAAGTTCTCAATGTGAATGGGTATTTCTGTAGAAAAACTCGAAACAGTGAACTTTTAATCTTTTTCAAAATTTGGGAGGTCGTGTTCCATCCGAAATTAAATAAAAAGCTCGGTATTTAGGAAATTTGTAATTGAAAAGTGCAGCAAAAAGAACGTTCGGACTACTGAACACCGACTCTGTACTTTGAATTTCATTATAAACCGTCCCAAGCACTTCAGCAGGTTCCCGGTCAAGCAGACTATTTTGTAATATTCCGCTAAGCGGCTGGCGCCGCACGCTTGCGCCGCACATTATGACCCTATATGACCATTTTGTGACATAAAGTGATTCGAAAGTCTAATGTTGAACATAAATTATTAAATTCGATTACAAATAACCAATTGCAGACTCTGTTGCCAAGTGTTTTAAATGTTATGGTCGGTTATTCTTCATTTTTGATTCCTTTAACTGGAAATGATTTCCCGGTGTTCACCGCGTCCACTCCAATTATTCTAACCCTAACACCGATAGCCGATCCTATAATCATTATTTTGTTTGTGAAGGATTATAGAAATGTTTTTATTAACTTATTCCGCAAATCGAAGACTGAAAACCATTCGCTGAACACCGTTAGCACTCTTACTTCGTTTGTTTGAGTAACTTAGTAAGGTTTTATTTTGTTTTTTTATGCAGTAAAAGGATAATATTAATAAATGTTTCTTATAGAAAAAAGTTTATTTAGTTTGAGAAAAATTAATTCGTCGGTCAAAATATTAGATGGATATATTGTCCAAGGTCTGCATAGGCAGTGGTTCAGTAAAATATTTGAAAGTTGTTTCGAGATCTTTCGAGCCCTAACATGATGAAGATCAGTGGTGTGCGGGATCGCGTTTTTGGAAAATGCGGGATCCGGGAACGGGATTCGGGATTGATATTTTTTTGCCCGGGATTCGGGAGGGATTCGGGAGGGATCCCGCACACCACTGATGAAGATGTTTGTCCCAGAATACGTTTTCTTTTTTTTCAACATTCTGAGAACAAGCATTTGCAAGATTCGACTTTCATTTATTTACTACAATATGTGTTGTAGAACAACAATAGCAGGTGGAAATGGCAAAGCCAAGAAAATACAGAAGATATTGAATATTTGAAAATGACCAAGGGATTCTTCAATTGATTTACTAAACTTTCAGTAAAGGTAAGAGCATAGCTTTTATATACGCAATCGCACATAAAACTATTTACGGGCTATCAAATGCCAAGCAGGTGTTTTAACAATCAATGATTAAGGGCTACACTAAAGCAATAACACCAGCATTAACCACAAAAGTATTTACATAAAATTAATTTAATTTAAAGTATTTTATATTAGTACCCAAACTATTTTTTGCAAACTTATAGAAGTTGGGCACAACAAATGGAGGTGATTGAAGTTCAAACACTTATGGTTAGTAAGCTGGTGTGTTCTTTAAAAAAATGGCCGTAGTATAGAAACGCCCGGGTGGGTGCCCGGGCAGCTTTTGGCTGCCCGAGCAGTTAAGAATTGTTGCCCGGGCAGGCTAAAAACTGCTCGTGCACCAACGCCATCCTTTCTATACTACGGCCACTGGATAGAAACAGTGTTAAAGTAAAATGAATGTACTTTTGAAGAAAAATCCCAATCCACCACGATTTCTCATTTGTTTTTGCTTGTTTCAGTTGATTGAAAGTTGTTTGGAATTTTGAAATACCATCCATATTATGAATGTATTCCGTATTCCGCTAGTGTTTCTCATCTTTTCGTACAAGTTTAATAATTTTGTTAGATTTCACTGTTTTTAAGTATTTTTTGGAAGTTGTATATTTTTTCAGGTGCCAGAGAAAAGCATCCAATGGACCCGTCCTGTGATATCATTCGTGATCATACAATATACATAATATCTATGCATATTATTGGTATTATTTCAACTCCACTAAATGTTTTATGCGGTTATCTTATAATTAGACATTCTACACCACAAATGAGGAGTTTCAAGAACTATTTATTAGCTTTTCATGTTTTTATATCGTTGGATGATTTCACAATGAACACTATTATTGTAGGTAACTAGGCTTACTCAGGGCTAGGAAAAGGCCGGCCCGGGCAGATTTCCCAAAAAGTCGGCTCCTAGCCCTGGGGATGATTATATGGGGTTTTGTTTATAAACTTAAAGAGACATAGTGGGGGCTTTATTGCCTATCCTACAGTTATTCTAAGATCTGAAATCAACTTGAAAAAACCCCTATATGTCCCTTTAAGATATCATTTATTTATTCATCTAAATCTTTATAAATGAAATTTCAGTTACCAATCATATATCTACCAAACTTGATGGCTGATACTGTAGGAATTATCGAATATTTTCGAGTTCCTGTAATAGTTCAATTTTATATCGCATTAATTTTATTTATAACCATGCTAGTACTTGGTGTATTTATGTTTTTTAACAGAATGCAAATTATTCTTCCAAACAGTCATAAACTCAAATTGAACAGAAAAACTTATAATGTGAGTTTCGATTATTTAAAATCGTTGGTTTTCGAGTATCTCGGAATTTCCTGAGGTTTCGCTATGTTTGTTTTACTCAGGACACATTAAACTAATCATAAAACCTAAAGTAAGAAATAATAAGATGGATTTTTGAAATTATTATTAGTTAACTAATTTAAAAGAGACTTGTATCTATTTTAGAAAGTGATATTTATTCATAGCATTCTAAACGCAATTGTTGTAATTATTGTATACAGCGTACCTAGTCGTCATGCAGAAAGCTACCAACAATATTGGCAGGTATATGTCTTATAATAAGAATAACATCTAATATATTAAACAGCTCTGCCCATTTGTGGACCACACGGTACCGTGGGGCTGGGAAAAGGCGGATCATTCTCATATTTTCAGGGCCGGGAGAAGGCCGGCCGGTTTCTCAAATTTTCGGCCCGGCTCGGCCAGCACTGGTTCATTTCACAATTTTTAGCAGTTATTGTTCAAAAAAGTTAGTTTTTAGTGTTATTTTTCTGCAATAACAATATGAAATGCAATAATCTGCAAAAAAAAAAAAATGTTTACCTAAATCAGTAAATTTTTTCATGAAAATTGTCCTTACCTGGGCCGATTTCCCAAAAAAAAAAAGACCAGCCTGGCCCGTGAAATTGTCAGCCCTGACGAGCCTAACACACAGTGATGAGTGGAACTTCAGCATTCCTCCTTTATATTCTGCTTTGCTCTGCAAATTTAGACTCTTTAGGAATATGAATGTTTGAGAGATGTGCTCACAGAATATACATATGTAATGGATATAAGAAACCCCGCTGCTCTGGTATTATTGATTGTTCTACCTTCTTTAATGATTGTAAATATTATTTTTATTATAATATTTGTTGCTATTTCTATCTGGTATCTTCAAACTGCTCATGTAATTTCGGAGGCGACCCGTTCAGCTCAACGAAAGTTTGTGTATCATTTAGTTTTGCAGGTATGACTTTAAATGGTGATCGTAATTTGATGAAGTGGTGCGGGTCTCCCAGAGGTGATCGACCCACTATATACAGAGCACATCCCATGCAGAACGAGCACATCCCATGCAGAATCGTCTGATATTAAGAACTTTGGTATATGTATGTATAGTTTTCTTTTTCTTTTCAGATTTTCTGCCCTGTCTCCGGTCTGGCAACTTCTATACTAATTGTTGTTATCGGTGGTATTTTTAAGATTCCCAATATAAAATGTAGGTTTAAAAGTACTGGTTTAGACCAAATGCTATTTCAGATATGGGTAATGTCATGTGCATCGCTTGTGGAACTCATGGTATCTTCAGCTCATCTATGATCATTTATTTCAATAGAAGTTATAGAAAACAAGTTAAATGTAAGCAGTTTGTTCGATTTGTGCAGAAAATCTATTTTTGAGGCACTAATGAAAGCTAACAAAAAGCATTTATTGTTTTTCTAGTACAGTTCAAAAGTGAAGACGTCCAGATAAAAACTTAGATTTCATTTTTACCATAGTCTGTTTCAAAACCTACATTGCACCGTTTTCGTATGTATAGTCTGTTAAAAAAATATAATTTTACCGTTCAAATTCCTAGCCTATACCCAACAGCCGTACCCATCAATGTCTCTAAATACGAACGGTCTACTCATTGCTGTAGATAATACATATAGTCCATTACAATTCCGGTATGAAGTATGAAGCCAGCGCAATGTAGTCTCTTGGTTTTGAAACAGACTATATACAAGTTGCACTGCTTGGTAGTCTGTAATTTGAATAATTTGTAAGATGATATGCAGATATTAATGGAAACAGTTTCATACTAACTATAAATATGACATCTGTAATAGACCTTGTATTATATGTTATGTTTTAGATATACTAGATATCTTTGTCATATCGTCTACAAGACCAACAGCAGTAGCAAGTTTACAATATCTGCAATAGAAGATGAAATGTGTCTGCTTAGAAAGAGGAATAAATAAATTCGACACTATCCATACTATATGTGTGAAGATTGAACATAACTTCCATCCTGTTAAAATTCCACACATACTTGTAACCTCGATAAAACCATCCAGCGGGCCGGGCCGGGCCCAATATGCGGTTAAAAAAGCAACGAAAATATAGATTTGAATGAAGTTTATGTAATAAACGACCGACAAGATAGTCTATTGCAAAAAACAACATCTAGAAATTGGTTCTACCTACATATGTCGATTAGAATGCTTTCTAGATAATAATTTTTTTAAAAGTAAAATATAAAAAAACAATTGATTCATACCCTCAGTGCCCGCCCTGACCGGCACGGGCCCAGGTTGTATGGTCTGGATCAGACTGTCTGATTCTACTGTGTAGTTTGCCGACGAACTTGTAGTTTTCTAGTATTTTAACTTTTGATGTTGATTATCACGACATTAAACCAATGACCAAACCCTACAATTATGTTTTAAACTTTGTGACTGCTTTTCGGTCACATTGTTCCTTCTACCTTTCTCACGTACACCCATGACCAGCCTGTACGGTGTAACATCTTACTATCTTTTCTTCTTTATTCAATTACACTATATTTTGTATTCTTTTTCTATTTACGTATCTTTTATGTATATTTCTCTCTAACTTTTCATATTCTCTTCGGAAATGTCGAAAGTTATCTTTGAACTGAACTGACAGTTCATGAACCTTTCGTAAACCATTTGATGTACATTTGGTTTCTTAAACCATTCGACTGTTGTATCTTTCGATCGAACGGTGGTGATAGTACTATTTTATAATACTTTAGAATCACAATTCTTATTATTTATAATTTGTATTAATTAGAATAAAACTAATTCTGTGTTTTGTTTTGTACGACCGAAGAGGTTATCACAAATAAAACAAAGAATTTTGTTTTAGCATAAACATAAATAGTGTGATAACAAAAATTAATATTGAAGTTGTTGCTCTTAAATGAGCGTATGAAAGAAGAAATTAGGCTTTCAAACTTAATCGTATCCAAGAATTAATTAATAAAAATCCAAACAATAACCACTAATACTTTTAAAAGAACTTTTTATAGTCACCGTATATAACCGGGGAAGGTAGGATCATAAGTAACCACGTGGGTCAAAGTATCAATGGGGCCAAGAGTCGCACATAGTTCTTTAGTTTTTAAATTTACTCTTGAGAAAAGCAGTACACTTATGAAGACATTTACTTGTTTGTACTTTGAAATTCCTGGTTGCACGATGTATGGGGGCAAATACTTGACCTTCTCACCCAATTTATCTGCTTTCTTTTCTATTTTCGTTACAACCATTATTATTTTGTCGATATTTCATTAATAAAACTACTATCTTTGCTATGTGATCAATCACACGCATTGTTTTCTGCATCTTGAATGTCTCTCGTTGTATTTTCGCCTTATATTATAGTCTTTGTAAAAATACACAAAAACACTAGTGAGAATAATAAAATAATGATGGTGCGGTCTATTTTTTTGTTTCTTGTATAAAAGAGAAGAGACGTTATATTTGAAGAGTGGTCCTTTAAGTTAAGCTCAACAAAATTACAAACTAACCGACTAAACAAAAACTTTCGACCAGAGTTACAAGTGCTCGGCCAATACTGTAGGCTGCCTGAGGCTCAGTCTATAGGTTGCTGTCACTTCCCTATTAAAAACATTAGATTCTATACACTTTTGTTGTTCCTAGAAAGATTACAATGTTTAAGTGTCATGCTTTAAAATGAACCGGATTTACTATAATCCAAAAAAGGCCGTTTCCAACAAAATTCCTCCGACGATAAAACTATATAGTTGACGCACGAAGCTTACGCAATGGTTTACGGTCAAACTACTCGAGCTTCATTCTTATGAGGTGAGACGTTTGCAAGGGGTCGAGTGAATCTGAAATTGCATCTTCTAAATCAGTTCTCTATAAATTAACGAATGAAACTTTTCAAATGCATACGAGTTAGCAGCCGGGACCTTAACGAATGCGAAACGTTCTAATTGCAATTATTTTACGACTTATTTATCAACAGTAGAACTGACTATTAATAGATAATAGACATTTAATACAAAATCTTCACCTAATTTAGTTGTATTATTTATGTGGCATAAATACCTTTCTATTGACTTGATGAAAGTCAACTCGACAAACTTTGAGAACTTGGTAAATCCCTTTATACCTTCATAAACATTATTACTATATATCGTCATCTTTCTTCTAAACGATTTTTTGAAATCACAGCGTGGGAGAACACTCTAGTTTTACGTCACGGTTTTCGTTCATTGGTCGTGGCCCTACAGACAACGTGTTTTATAAATTGCTTAAAAGATGATAGACAACTGTGTTATTGAAAGTTGTTCTGGAATATTCCAGGTCTATATTTCATGGCTTTTTTGTTTTATTTTGACAATATGACAATGTTATGCTTCAACAAATCTATGCACCAAAATGTTTCTGAAAGATATGTATTTCTTATTATATGTTATAGTCGGATTCTAGACGAATAATGGAGTGTAGAATAGCTTTTGCATTACCAAACATTTCTTCCAAGCAATTGCGTTTGCCTTGTAAATAATTTTCCACACTCCATTATTCGTTTTGAATCCGACTATAACTATTGTGTATTTTTAATTTTAGTTCCACCTATCCAAATTGTTCAACATTTTCATAATACTTTTTGTGTTTGTAATGTGAGCATGTCTTTAGGTTGCTCCGCAAACGAATAGAAGGTCTAAAGCTGCACAACACGCTCAATAATAAGATGTCAACAATGTCAAGATGTTACTTGTTTTTCGTAATGCTACTCTTGGCTGTAGCAACAGTTTATTCAAATACCCCAGAAGAACTATACACGAAATTGGCTTACAGACGCAATCTGGTTAGTTGAGAAATACTGCCGGCAACGGGGTGCTTCAGAGCTGGTTACTGGCCCGGCACGGCCTAAAATTTTGGAGGTCAGGCAGGGTGGGGCGGGGCCGGTCCGACCGATTTACAGCTAATCCGGCCCGGCCTGAAATTTTGGAAGGTGGCCGGGCCGGCCGGATAACCAGCTCTGGGGTACTTTGGTTAGGGTTTTTGGGACAAGTTGAGAGATTGGACTCGGGCTGGTATTTAAAAATGTGGTAAACAACACACCGTTGTCTGCCGCCACTACCTTTGAGTGTTATAATCGGTCGGCATACTGTGTACATTCAATAATTTGTTAACTTTCTCGACTATTTATATTTCCAAGTATATTTTTTAGGGTCGAGAACGCCTAGCCAACCCAGAGTATCTAAAGAAGTTCATAAAACCGGTAGCTACTGTAGCCGGAGAGTAAGTATTACATTTGTTTACAAGTTTTGTTTATTCCACGTGACGGATGTTCTTGTTAATATTTCCATCTTTTGGGCAGCTAGAAGTCGGTTTTGCGGGAATCATAAGAGAACATACAAGCATGCATCCAACGGTTGTTCAATCCGGCTTGGAACGGGAGAGGGATCGAACCCACAACCTTAG
>JAQGAV010001111.1:0-23430 GCA_034691345.1 Phasmarhabditis papillosa | reverse complement strand
ATGAAATCTAAAAGCTACTATGAAACTCTGAACTAGTGATTTAGAAAGTGATTTATTTCCTGTAATCGCACATATCACACAATAATAGTAGATTTCTTCGAGGCAGGGCTTCGGTCTTTTATTCCGGAATCTTCTGAGCAGAGACGGCTCCTTTCTAAAATTCAGTCTTCGGGTGCACAAAATATGGGAGAGAACTACAAACATAAATAAAAGCAGTTACTTTAGTCTAGTGGTTAGAGCACTGGTCTCTGAATCCGTGACGATCTGAGTCTGTGGGTTCGACTCCCCGTAGCTGCAGAAGGCTTGGTAAACCAGTAGCTATTTATCCCATGTTTAGTGCCCCCCCCCCTCACCCAAAGACTGAATGTTAGAAAAGAGCCCTTCTTCTTCAACTGATGCAAAACTGGTCCGCTGATCCACACTTCAAAATCATCAATTAATCGACTCTTTATAATCTCGTGTTTTTCTTTATAAAACATTACTATTAAAAAACATATTAAAACATCATAAGTTTATTTTCCCCATACGTCGCCTAGCCACATACAATTTTGTAAAGTTTTTGTTTTCCCAGACAGGCAGTCGTGTCAGCACATGTTTTCTAACTTATAAAGTTACGATTACACTTTTCGAACCGAAGTTCCCAATAAAAATAGAAGGATTATGAATTTAAAAAAAGCGATTTTTGAAACCGTAAGCAACACCATTCGCTGCAGCCTTTTTTGAACTGCACTATGTTTAAAGTTATGTGGCTGTTGACCTACCCTTTCGTAAAGCGAACATACCAAAGCTGCTAAAAGAAAGGCAAGATAATAACGTTAGCATGGTGACCCAGTTGTTAAAATTACGACTCATACGCTAGAGGACAACGGTGCCAATCCCCACAATCACAGAATCCTTCGCACCCTAACCTAAGTGCTTTGCCATGGACGTTCCCGCTTTCTAAAGTTCTTTAAAATATAAATTTTAAGTAAAATTCTTCACATAGCCCTCCTTTTTTCAACAGCGGGAGTTTTACCGCGCCACAAATCTACAGAATACAGTATCAATTATTTGCAGCGGAGGGAACGGGCCGGCCCGGGGCAGCCCGTGATCAAGCCTGTAAAATTCCCGCACCTGATAGTTTGTACTTTCACTCATTTTCTTCCAATTGCAACAAAAATAGACAGTTTCATCACTCGACCTGTCATCATTTCTATTATCAGCATGTCGTTCTACCATATTACAATTGGTTTCCTCATTATGCGTTTGCACCGGGGTCGCGGCGCAGTTTTCCAGTTTTTGCCTCGTGTCGTTCTTGATTTGTCATCATAGTTTTGCTGTTTTGCTAGCAATTGCCTCTCTGATATTTTGTAATCACATTAAGACAACATCTTTTGATCTACGATCTTATGGCGACGTTCTAGAAGTTCATCTGCACTGAGACCCTTAAATTTGTAAATCGAATTAGCTAGTCAACCGCGTGGAGCGAGGGAATTTCTCATGATTGGTCGGACTTTTAACATTCGTTAGAAATAATGGGAGTTATGACAGTAAGCTTCTGAGAAAAATCGGACCATAGAAAATGAAATGTTTATGTTTCAGGCCGTCACGATGAACCAGCAGTACTAGGCCAGTGCTCCAAGAAACTTCAGGAATATCTGTAAAATCCCAAATATTCCTTACCTTTAAGAATTATGTCAAATCTTGCATTCACATTGTGCTCCAGCAGGCTAGCCATCAAACATCATTATACAGTTACAAATACAGTTGCCTTTAGAAATCCTAAAGTCGTATTCCGGCTCGGGCAGGCACGTTTAATTTGACCAGTTAACTGTGACCTTTTCTTCCTCCCTCGAACATTCGGGAAACAACCGAATTTGCATGTGGTCCTGAAAATGCTTCTAAGCCAATTACCGTAATCTTTTAGGGAACAACAGGAAAGTGCACGCCGCCACTGTCCAGTAGGATGGGGATTATATTTCCTTATTGGGAATGGCTGCTGGGTCCTACAACAAACAGGAAAACAACGAGTTACAGTAATCCTAGCAGTAGGCGGTTGGTGGCCCTTACATGTAAACAAATACAAACTAAATACGACCACCGACGATGCAAAGTTCGATTGGAAACATGAATTTTGCCATTTTTAGGGGCGAAATTTGGGTGGCATGTTAACTGAAGCATGACTCTGCCGGCATGGAAATAGAAGTGTTTATTGGATTTAGAGAATAGTTCTAAATTTAGAGTTTGGAGTGGAAAACAAGGTGGAAGTTTTTGAAGATCAGTCAACCGAATTGTAATTGGCAACGAGATGCGGGGAATAATAGTGGGTTGCGAGGTGAAAGTATTGTATAGTCTATCTCAAGAATAGGTTTCCAGCGCGGTAGCGCGGGCGGGCGCGTTATAAAAATAAATGTACTTTCGACCGATTTCACATTCATTTTATAACACGGCGCCCCGCCTGTGATACCGCGCTGGAAACCTAGGTCTTGAAATAGACTATACTTGGAAAGGTTTTTTTGTAAAAGACTAATTGTCCGCCGCTACTCGTAGGATTGATTGTTCAGTTATTGGCAGGCAGAGGGGGGAATTTCGCCCGAATTTTCAAAACAATACCCCGGGCCCAACATTTCTGAGTCGGGATGTCCCATTCGCACCTCTTGGGGCGTAGTGGTAATAAGCCACCCCGTTGAAACTAAACTTTTCAGTGTCAAAACCAGTGAGTGTACTTCTTTGAGCCAAAACGGTGCCAAAAAAATACAATAACCATGCAGAAATCCTGAGAAAATTTACAAAAAAGTAAAGGATTGAGTCTTCGCTGCGATTCCCGTTGGCCATTACTAGCCGAAAGTAACTATTTCAACTTGTGGTGATGCATAAAACCCCTATTCGAAATGGGAACTTTGAAAGATCCTTCTAATATTTTCTTAGGTTGTTTTGGGGCTTTCACTAGTAACCCGGTACGAAAAGATTTCCGATGATTCGTGACTTTATCGACTATATTTTAGTTGATCTCTCTGAACCTCGTGGTGGTGTATATGACTTGATGTAATCATGTAATTAGGCTATAATTCCGTCCTTCAAACAGAGGCAGGTAGTCTGCAGTCAAAAACTACAGACTACGTGATAAAACCTACATTTATTAGAGGTAATTTGATTTTGCCTAGTTTCAGTTTTTGGTATGCGGCCAATTAAACCCATCAAAACACTGTTTGGCCCCCGTGATCGTAAATCAGACTTGAAAAACGGTTAGGCCATTAGACGTCTAGATTTCACGAATATTATGTTATTTGGAAAGTAATCGATATTCATCCCTAATTTGACTATAGAGTCGATATTGATTGCAATAGATTACTCAGAAAACCAGGAACAAAAATCGTGTTCCTTTAAAACCTTGGACGGTGCTGGGGTGGGAATGGTTTGGCCCGCGCCGGCCCGCGGCCAATATTTTTTCGGCTTGTTAAATTCTTACCCCATACAAGCAACGGCGTTATAGATACAACTTATTACAAAAAAGGAACCACGCAGTTATTAAACGCAAATGAATTGAATGGTCCTAGGTATAGTCAGTGGACTAACAAGGGGTTATGGTACGAACTGCGATTTTATTACTTCTTATTAGAGCAATTACAGCAAATCTTTGCCCTAATTCAATTTTTACAGACTTTAGCTGCAAGCGATTAGTCCGCCGACTATATAACTTTTTCAAAAATAGTATGTCAAGACGGGTATCTTGCTTAAATTGGTATCTATTACGAAGTTAGTGTATCTGATTGAGTTTCTGGCTACTCTGAAACAAAATAGAATAAAAGATTTAGTCATATCATGGAAGTCTTCATTCTCCAAATTACCACAAAATCAATATCTAATTCAATTCTTCGCAACATTTTCCATCCTTCTAGAACACACTTCCTCCGCAACGTGACAATCCATAAATTGCTCGAGAAATGTGTATTTATCATTCAAAATAGCAACAAACATGGAGTACACGAGACTTTTCGTCATTAATTCGATTGTTTTCTTGGCTATAAAAGCAACAGAAAAGAGCACAGTTGCGGGAAAAGTTGTTAACTTCTGTCTTCAACCTTTAACTTTTTTTAAAGCTATGTATTTATTTCCTGTAATCGCACATATTATACAATAATTGGAGATTTCTTTGGCGCAGGGTTTCGGCCATTCATTCCGGATTCTTCTGAGCAGAGACGGCTCCTATCTAACATTCAATCTTCGGGGGCATAAAAATGAGATAAATAAGCTGCTGATTTCCCAAGCCTTCTGCAGCTACGGGGAGTCGAACCCACAGCCTCAGATCCTCTTGGATTCAGAGACCGCTGCTCTAACCACTAGGCTATCGACTACTTATTAGTCTAATTTATTAGTTTACTTACTAGGCACTAGGAAATAATTTTAGATATAGAATTCTATATCTAAAATTATTTCTTATAAAAATATAAGTTATGATATTCTCTAATTTTCAGTCTTGACCAACATGTTTCCCTTTTTTGACCTCCCTGAAGAGATTCAGGCCAAAATCCTGTCATATCAGAACTTCCAATCGGTGCTTAAGTGGCAGAAAACCTGTAAATATATGGCAAATCTACTGAAGAAATATCGACTGGACCAGCCAAAAATTGACTTATTAAGGTAAACATAACAGTTTACGATGAATAACGTCAACGATCACAGGGAAACAGTCGGTTAGAAGAGTTTTCGAAACGTTCTCCCAATACTTCACGGGAAATGTATTCTAACAGTCTCTGTAGGATCTGCGCTCATTTTGGTTCAAATATAGGCAATATTTTAGCCCGCTTGCAGCTTTGCGCGCTGACCGTAGTACTGACAACTCACTATAGTTTACCCCCAATGCTGGTGTTTTTGTCTGAGGAAAATCCGATTTTCGACTCAAAAAAAAAAGTCAGCCATCAACAACATATTGCGTCTGCATTCTTGCTTTTTCAGTATCCTGCCACTGAAAAATGGAATTGTGGTTAGGGCCCACATTCTAAAAGATAATAATGACCCAATACCAACGCCCTTGCGATGGATTCAACCGGAGATAGAACATCGATGCTACAACAAAATTGTGCTCGAAACTGAGTTAGAAGTAGAATCAGGTGCTATTAAAAAGGTCTTAAAGCAGGTGAGATTTAATAGATATCAGTTCAGCATCAGCTCCATAGCGACGTGTAGTTTGTGGTTCGCCTAGGCTAGTCAGCATCCAATTTCGACACCGAAAAAGATATACTACATTTTACATACACAATATGTATACTCGTTAGTTTTTGTTACAGATTCGAGAAACAAAGTATATTTATATAAGAGAAATAACGATAACTGCTGGTTTTTATCAAGGATTCAAAGCTATAAGATCATGTCTAGGGTAAGTCAATATATGAATCTATCTGTAGAGCAATAGTTATATTTTAGATTATTTACTCACTTTTGTTGATATAGCCAATGTATTTCAGTTCCACCAAATGCCTTACTCTTTGTGATTGTGATTTCGACCTTACCTTTTCTGAGTTTATCGATTTCTTGTCCTTTTGTAGTACAACAGACATCAATGGATGTAAAGTAAAGCAGAATGTATATGAACAAGTTGATGAAAAGGTAGGTTCTAAAATGCTTATAGTAAAAATAGTTTTTATAATGGATTCCATAACCGTGTCCCGTAGCAACGTCTAGTTGTTAGTATTATGTATAGCATTATTCAATAGTAAAGAGGCCGTTTCCAGGTTCTACTGCGCATACTTCCAACAACAAACTTTTCCTTGTGCAGTTCCGAATTATCTAATGGGTACCGTAATATTATCTCAAATTCAGTACTGGAATTGCTTATGAACGAAGAGAAGGGACGATTTGACAAGAGAATCTGTCAGTTCTATCATTATTCTCTGTCTGTGCAATGGCATCAAATGGTTATTTTTATAAAGGTGAGCACTATGTACCTTATTTCTGAATTGTCATCTTACTTTATTTTAGTTAGATATAAATAATTTTTTCACTACAAAACTCGTTTAACGGATATTACCGGATTTTGTTGTTGCTTTTCTGGCAACTAAATACATTTAGACCATGTTCCGCAAACAAGTAGCTGGTAATATCTTTTTCGGAAGCTTGGCTTTTGGCCGTGAAGAAATCAATATTCTTGAAATGGAATTGAAAGACGAATTCAAGAGATTTCGATTGTTTATACGATCAGACATGGATATGTGTGTAAGTTAAATAACATTAAATTATAATAGTTACAAATACACAATGTACTCATCTTGGTTTCTAAGTTTACGAGTCAATTACTTAATAACGGACAGCAAATAAGGACACTAATTACATACTTTCAGACGTTCCAATTAGACGATTACTCTTTAACGATCGTTCCGAATACCCCGTTTGTTCAGATATATTAAACAATTTATATTTTGTTCATAGCAAATTTGCCCATGTAGTCTTGTTAAACCTGTCGGAATCGTTGATTACAAATGTTTTGAAATACACCCACGAATAAAGTTTCAGTGTTAAATATCATTTGTTACTTATTAACTACACTTATTTGCCGAAAAGTACTAAGTGTCTATAAGTTACCTAAAAAGCATGAAAACTTGAACTTTTACAAGTCATTTTTGTAAATAATGGTACAACTATCTTTATTGAACTGATCTACAATCTATTTTGAATCGGTCCGAGTTCTTCAGTTCTGTTTATTCGCATCGATTTTCTTGACTGAAAATGGATTTTTGAACAAATTACTTTTCATTGTTAAATTTATTTATTGGGCTTTCATGTAGTCCGTAGGTTTTTCTAAAGCAAGAAAAAACTGCAAAGTTTCAAGGAATTTATACGAACGTCAATTAATATCCTTCTGCTCGTCTAAATTATTTTAAAATGTTGAAAAAGATCATTCTTTCCCGCTATGACACAGACTTAAGAAAAATATTATGATTTCCGAATTTAAATTGTTGTGCTGAATAATATTGGAGAATCCATCTACATACCTGAATCCTGGTCAATAGAGAGCGGCAAATTGAGTTGAATGGAGTTAACATACTGTTTCTGTGAACAGTCGTCATTGCGGTGCAGCACTAGCTTCAGACTTTTCACATCGTCGACTTTCGTAGAGAGACATATCTCCTTATCATCAGTGGAGCTGCTCTAATCGATAAGTGTATTTCAAGCCGAATTATTTGCTTCAGATTAGCCGATACCACGGCTCGCCGCGCCCTAAGAACATGGGCAGAACAAAGTAAAGTGACCCAATCGTGTTGCACAAAACCTGGATTAGTTTATTAATTAATCTATCTTTATTCTTATATCATTCGAAAGAGCATAGAACAAACTGCGCGCTTGAGTTTTTTCAGAAGAATGTATGTAGCCGTTTTCGTAAACTATGAACTTAAAGATCCGAAAGGGGACACAGTCCTTTAATTCGTTTGCCCTCCTTAGCGCGCCGTGATACATCAAACAATGTAATGTTTCACCCATAGTTGTTTTCAAAACAGTTATAGTTATTATTTTAAAATTCCGAACTTACCAGCCAAGAACAGAAACGTTGAGCGGAATTGTCTCTATTTTCTGGGCTACATACTCTTCTTTTCGCTCTGGAAATAAATCATCAACAAGACCGGCGATGGAAGGCCTATGGTCGGCATCAATAACAAGCATGGCCTTGACCAGACCTAAAGAAATGTTACGAGCTAATCAAAGTAGAAAAAATATACCTGAACACCATCTATCCATCTTATTCAAAGCTTCGTTAGTTCCGGTCGAACAGTAGTCAATAAAGTGCTGGTGCCTAAATTACGCTAGTTGAGCTCTTACCCTTTGTTTAGGTGCAAACCTTGGCGTTGCTGCGTTCCACGGCATTTCCACTGTCAAAAGATTGTAGACAGTAACTCCGATGCTCCAGATATCACATTGATCACCCCTAAACTTGATAATTTCAGTTGTACTCCATGTCTCACACCTAGAATATTTATTGAATATCTCAGGCGCAGCAAAACCATTTGTCCCACGAAAACTTTTCAGGTACAAATAAGTTGCGTCAATAATGAAGAGTCTACAAAGCCCAAAATCGCCAATCTTGTGGATTCCTTAAAGAATAATTATCAGTCGCAGCAGATAAAATCTGCTTTATCACCTTCGGAGGTCTTTAGAATGTTAGCTGGCTTCAAATCATAGTGAGCAATGCCACGCGAGTGCATATAATCCAGGCCACACAACACTTCAAAAATAACTTTTTTCACCTCAGAAGGGTGCATAGGGCCGCTTCTCACTAAAATATTACGTCAGTTTTTAGGTGCTTATGGACACTCACGAATTAACTCTCGAAGACTTTCGTCACACAATTCGGAAACAATATAGTACATCATCTGTTTATTCAGGTGACAATAATAATTGCACAGATTGGCGTGCAGATCCGCGGACAGGTAGTTCCAATACTCCATCTTGAATAACTTAATATTTTGTTTATCACAGATATATCTTACCTCCTTCTGAACCATCTCTTGGAATTTCTTGTTTTTGTATTCATCGGCTGTGTAGTAGTCGTCGTCTGAAGTCTGAGAACAGTAAGGAGCACGCGAATCCGGAAGAAATTCCTCGTCCGAGTAATCCATCTTCTTCTTTTGGATCACCTTCATGGCCAAGACTAGTCCGGTCGAACTCGAAACTTTAAACACCTTACCGAAGGCTCCTGTAATAAAATGGAAATTCATTGAAAAAGTCTATTTTGAATAAAATAAACCCCAGGTTGAACGTGGAGCACTGACGCAGTCGGCCCAATGTTTGGTCAGTTATCATTTTCTTCTGGGTACCGAAGCCGCTTTTCCGTTGAAAAATTTCTTTTTATATTAGTTAAATATAGTTTTTATATATTGAAAAGTCTTAGTTGTCGAATGTTGAATGAGTTCTCAAAAATCCGTTTTCCGCCTTTCATCGTGTAATTGGCATAAATAAACATATTTTTCTGCTCCCCGTATCCTATAAAGCATCATTGCATCGACGTATGCAGTTGCCTGCTTCAGTGCTACCTTAACACCTTTCAAACCCCAACTATCACAATTGCAAGTGGGCTTGTCCCAAGCTATTTAACAACACAATTATTTTTCTTAACTTATCGCTGTTTTTGTTTTGCATTTTTTAGAGCATGCGATGGGATCGAGTTTCTGAATCACTCAAAATATTAGCTTTTACAAATCAACACAATGACTGTGGCAGCATGCTTATTGTTGATATCTCATATGCAATAATGTCTCCTCTGCCTTTCGTGAGCCCCGTTTAGCTAGAATTAACGGTGTTTAGGCTTCAACGGATGAAAACCCAGAAGAACCTGTTCTCTAAATCTAGTTAACGGAGGAAATGCTACACAATTAATATAAGTTTCATCCTGTAATGCGGGGGGAAATACCAACCAGAACCCAAGAAATCGACAGCTTTTAGCAACATTGCAAAGCAACTTCAAGAAGATAAATGCTCGCTGAAAATAAAGAAAGTTGGCTGCATCATTCCCTTAGCAGACAGGACTCAACAGAAATCCAAGAACCTCCACCTACTTAAGAAGAGGAAATCTTCTTATTCAGCAGAGGTATACATATATGCGAAGCTAATTTGCAATAAAGAGAATGATTGTCTTTGGTAGTAGCTACACGCTGCTATGTCAGGCATGAACTTTCAAATTGTATTCTCCTCCCTATTAAACATGTATATGCAGATATTCAGATTCCGTAGAAACATTAATTCAATATTACTAAATTACCAGTACATATTGCGAAAATATCCCCTAGAAAATGCGAATTTTGGAAGTTAAAGCGCGCGACTGTTCAGATTATTTGCGATGGATCTTCAGTTGAGCTTCGACTTTGTTGGATGGATCCTTGATAGTAAAAGTGTTTTTACTGTAAAATGTTTGATTGCTAACCAGTAATATCACAAATCAGCCTCAATGTAATAGCGTATTTTTCGTGGGGCAGTTCCATAGTTTTGAAATAACCATATTGAAACGGTAAAATATGCGTCCCCATATTCCGTGTATTTATGGTCCTATTATGTTAAGAAATGTTAAAGTATATGGTTTATTAATTAACAAGGGTTAGGGGGTGTAACAAGGTTATCTCAATATCCTCTACTCTGTCCGAATTGGGGTTCTTCTTGTTAAGTACTCATTGCGGCTGGGCGGAGCCTGGCTGTCCGTCGGCGGCTAGTAGAGCCTTGCTGAGTTGTAGAGAAGACATTGGGGATCTGGAATTAGGGTCTTGAGATATTTTCCGTGACAATATCGATTATGCAATTACAATAAAACATTGCACAAATTGAAATATTATGTTTTGTTTAGCCTTTGATAGAATTGTAGGTGTAGTCCAATAATATAACTATCCAACTAAGAATAATATATGGAAGCAGTTTAGCCTGTAAGTTATTAAAGAGAGTGCTCATATTTCGTTATAGGTTCATCTTACTAAGCATCTGAAACTGTTATCTACGAGAAAGGACGATATCAAAATATTTTCAGGGAATAAGCCCAAAATTTAAGTCTACGCAATATTTATATTAGGTGAAAACATAATAATAGAAAAGTAAACATTAATAACAAATGTGAAAAAAACATATATACAGTAATTCGTAAAGTAATAGAGCTACTTGCCGGAATGCATTACAGCATCTCGACACATAACCTTAGTCTTTACCAAGAGCTAGATATTCAGTGCATTGTCCTGGGTGGATTGGGAGAAAATAGGCAAGTAACACTCTATTGTTCATCTTGAATAGGACTATAGCTCTTAAACTGAATGAACCACCGCGTTGTACATTAGGACTCTGATTGATAGGCCACGGGATTATCTGGGTATAAGCACCACCTGACACGGGCACGGTTAGATAATAATGTATAATCATATAAATACTAAATAGCTATTATATATCTCTCTTGTGCATGAATCTTGCTAATTTCACATTCAAATAGGTGAAGCTCTGGATTCTTCTAGAACATTTACTATAACAGAGAAAGTTGCTGCGGCAATTTATATAGCAATCTAACGACCAGTATTAGATTGCCACAATGTATCACAGTAATTTGCTGTTCATTGGTTCCAGAAGGGTCTGACTTAACGAAAGAGTGCGTTTATAAAATATAATTTTCGATAGGGATCAGTTTTTACAAGGATGTTTTGAGAGGGAAACATGTTTTACAGAAGGAAAGCAATTAAGAGTTTTTGAACATTTGGACGAAGAGTGAAGCCAAACTACTCTCTAAATCATCCTAGAGTGAAGAGCAAATATAGTTATTTTATGTTGGACTTGGCGTCCCAATGACAGAGTAACAATTCATAAACATATTACTAACACACATCGACGGGGAGGCTCCACATGATCTGACCGCTGTTTTGAGCAGTCCCTGGGCAGCGAGACGGGTGCTCTAGCCTCTGAGCTACCGAGACTGAAGTGTTAGTTAATTTACTAGGATTTCATTACAAAATTGGGAAAAGCGGTGCGGTCCGGAAGTAGTTGATTCGTCCGCGAAGATGCTTTACTAGCTGTCGCCCCAGGCATTACTAACCTCCGATAATATAGCACCTGACTTGCGATAAACCTGTAGCATGATAGGTAAATTTTAGAAAAATATTCAATTTAACATGGCTTTTCATCAATTAATCAACTGGCGAGTTAGATCTTTTCTTCAAAAAAAAAAACATTAGTTATTGTATCTTTTGTTTCTTACCTGCCAACAACTTACCCAAATAGAAGACTGGTTCCGCACAGAACAACTTGCGAAACACCCGAAAAGCTTCATTACAATCAACTGCTGATATAGATAGCAGTTACAATTCAAAAGTAAGCCTCTAATAATTGCAAGATCCTGGTTTTTCAGGAATTTATAAGCACATTTTGGGTATTTTTGAAATTTTTGTTTTTGAATTAGCCATTTCTCAGCACAAGGAACTCTTTGAAAAATAACAAAACATAATGGTTCGGGGTAGATTCGAACCCGCGACCTCTCGGTTCATACTAAAGCTTCATGATTTACCTTATTGACTACAGGCGGCCGACTGCCAGGACCGGCCCAAGATTTGGAACCCAGGCCGGGCCGAGCAGGCGGGCCGGATTACATGTTAAATCCGACAAACCGGCCCGGCCTGACCTCCAAAATTTTAGGACGGGCCGGCCGGTTTAACAGCTCTGGCTCCTGGTAGGGCGTGGGTGTTATCTAGTAATGAATATCCTATTACACAAGAGTCAGTGCAAAAACAACGGTGATTTTCTAGGAATTGGCAAACTGGCCGGTGATTTTTAACCAAAACTGCCTGGGGAATATGAAAAGCAAAAGTGCTACTTCCATTCTTCAGAAGCAGCAAAGACAAAAATAACACAATAATATGCATTAATCATAAAAATAATTCCGGATTTTCATCTTCTTATAGAAATCCGGAGTCCCGCTTGGCTTGAAAGTTCCAATTATGTATTACCTGAAATGAATGTCGTTAGTGATATCATTGATCTTTAGTCCATTAAAATATAACAGTTTGCTTATTCATTTAATGATAAGCAGTTGAGGCGCAATCCATAGCCACTCACAAATGCATAATAAGTAAATAAAATAATAATATACCTTGTTATCCGGGGCTATCCGTATTGCTCCATCGCGTGTTCGACCATCTTCTAGGACATGCAGTCGACCAACTCCCAGAACTCCTAAATAATCTTTTATTAGTCAAAGCTAAACACAACGTACCTTATTAAGTCTTGGAATAGGGGTGCAGCTTTTTGGCCACCATACACGCAATCTGAAAAACAAAGACTATGAATTAAGATCAGACAGGCTTATTTTTCTGCGAAAGATCACAATTTTGGCATAGGCCTCGCGGCGACGAGGTAAATTTTGATTGATTTTTAAATAGACAAAGGCAATCAAATTCCAATAGTTATTATCTGCTTACAAACCTGTTCATTTTTGTATTATTTGTGTAGCCGACCTGCTGCTGGCTTCTTGCGATCTTTGAAAGCATCTCCACGGATGCTTTGGAGCGCTGGAGCATACCAGCACGGAGCACGGAGCAGATCCTAAATATGATAAAGTATATGGTCAACTGTAGTTGCACTTGCAATTTGCATGAGCAAGATGAAGAAAAACTAGTGCTTAATAAAAATAAGCAACCCATTTGTGAATTGAACTGAACTCCTTGAAATTCTAACGAACCTGCACTGGTGTGCTTGGCACCATTCCTTTTGTGGTACTGCTCACAAGCAGTGTAGAGCAGTCCTGCTAAAATCGTCTTGTTGAGGAGTCGAGAGGGCTAGGAATATTCAGTATACTCGGAACAAAACATATTTACCTACCGCTGGAACCGTCAATTTGCATGAAATTTTCGGGCCGTGCCCAAGGAAGAGATATACTAAAATGCAAAATTTAGATACTATGGTTAAATTATGCGTAATAGAAACGTTAGACTGTGAAGAGATATTAGACCAGACAAATTCCATAGCTTAAAAAATAAGAATGAATCTAAAAAGCACAACGATGTGCCAACGAACCTTCTTACGTGTCTGGCACGATCTTCTTCTGAAGCTGCTCGGGTGCAGCTTCACTCGGAGCTGAGTGAATCACTCCTCACGTTGAGAGTGGACCAAGAGCATGTGGTGACTCTAAATTAATAATTCATATAATAGGAAGCAGAAAATGCTTACCTATTGTTTGGCGACATCCACCCTCTGATGATCTTCTTCCGTGAGACTACGAGGAGGCCTAAAAATATTCCATATATTCATGACGATGATCTGCTTACCTTAGACTTGGCCACATCGCCCACTTGGGGTTTGGGCAGCAATTTCCCTGAAATAATACTATGTGTTAAATACAGACAAAAAGAACAAATAAATAACAGAAAATCAATGTTTTACAGAATGGCCAAGATATAACAGTGAGCAAGATTCAACATTGATCAAAACTCGCTCTGTTTGCGTTTGTGAATCACGAACGGTTGACGGTGTAAGTTGCACAACTGGGAGTGATAGTTAGTTAAACATGCTGACTAGTTGGTATTTATCCTACGTGCATTTCATTTCTAATGGAGCTCTATTGTGCTTCTATTATTCTTCCATTCGGCTGGAGAAATAATTCAAAAAAACCGGAAGACACAATGTATTTCTGCAGAACATTTTTTGCCGAGTGTGAGACGGCCTTTTGACCGACATCCTACCATGCATTTATTGCAATTTAAATTTCCAAGTAGACAAACTTTCAACCTACTATAATAGGTTATGAATACATTCATTACCAGTTCAAGAATATGAAAATATTCATGGTCTTCAAATCGATTGTATCGACCCCCCAATACGATCCCACGCCGTCCCGGATTTTAGCCAAACCATAGGAACCAAAAACAAACGAAAGGAATAAAAAATAATTTATTTTCAAATAACAACAAAGAACATTAACCTCATTTAGATGATTCCAATCTTATTGGCGACATCAAGGGCGTCGTAGTCCGACGTGAGTTTGACGTAGGCCTTCTTCTCCATTAGAGGAGTGATGAGGGTGTTAATCTGAAACATTCTAGATATGAAAAAGTGTGAATCAGGGCTGGGCAGATCGGGCAGGGAAAAAGTCTACAGATACGCATGACGATAAAAAATAAAGCTAGCCTTTAGAGCCTGATATTGATTCTTAGTTGAATTAACTGTCCAAAGTAATTTCACCAATTTCGCTCAAATCATTTACTTACTGTTTTGTGCATCATCAGACTATTTCCTATAATAGCCTTAAGGTTGAATTAGAAAGAAAGTATTGCACGCTATAGTCATTGGGGCCCTCAAAAAACAAGGTGCAAACCCACAAATAGAACAAGAGAAAACAGCCCCCTTCAAGTTTACGATAGAAAATACGCTTATGGTTAGACTCAGTCTGATGATGCACAACACAGTGGCTGGAGCAAAATTGGTGAAACTTCATTGAACGGGTATTCACCATTAGAGCCCAATATCCGGATACACATGATGCAAAAAAATAAGATTCGAGTAACCCAGGCGCGAACGCGTTCCAATTCTAGATAAAATAAGAACTTACCGACTGAATATCAATGTTGTAAAGCTTTTTGATGCCCTCCTTGATCTTGTACTTGTTGGCATTTATGTCTACCAAGAAGACCAAGGTGTTGTGCTGCTCAATCTTCTGCATGGCAGACTCGGTAGTAACTGGGCTCTTCACAATTTTGTGATGATCGAGCTTGTTGCGAGCTGGGGCACTCTTGCGAGCATATCTAAAAATAAGCATAAACGATTCAGAAAAACACGAACTACCTTGGAGCACGAGCCTGTTTCAGGGTCTTCGGGCGTCTGAAGTGAACAGAAGTGTGGACCTTCTTCTTGTGGACGGCGGTTCCCTTGACGACATTCTTCTTGGCAGCAACGGCCTTGGTAACCTTCTTAGAGGGTGCCATTTCCCAACTAAACAATTACAGATAAGTAAAGATATAACATATTAGGTGCAGCAAGTGTAGCAAGTAGAAGATGACAACTAGATTCAACAACAAAAATACAGCGTAATGCTATGAAACTCAGAATTGCGGTTTTCCACAAACGAAAATAGAAAATAACTTAAGAATGGTAGAGGAAAATGAAAAAAGGAAAAAATGGCCGAAAAGATGTTCGCGCGACAGAAATTCTCTCTTGGGATTTCCTAAAAAATTGCAAAACCTTCCGCCATTACGGTAGTTATCGCTGCGGGATTTTTTCGCATGTAATTTGAATTTTAAAATTCACGTTTTTCATGCTGTACTTACATGATCATATTTTGTTTACATGAATGTTGTTAAACAATCTAACAATAATTTATAGGGCTTATTTTTAGAACCGTTAGCTACTATTCGATGAGACTTTAAACATTTATATTCATTACCGACTGAATATTGCATGCCATTAGGATTAGCCCATACAAAACCCATTCATTTAGAATACTTTTCAGTTTTATAATAAATCTGCGAATTGGCGTATTTAAACATATGCCCGGAACAATAACATCAATGCGGATTACCAATATCCTGTAGTAACCACATATTCCAAGAAAATATAGCAAATGTAACCCTGACCTCAGCTAAGAAAATAGTGCCATAGTCTAGTTTCTTCTAAAGTAAATACTTTCACCTCGATTCAGACTTTCTATACTTAACAATTAGTACCTTCTCTTCGAGGGAAAATATAAAGTGAACTGCAGTTCCTGACACCCTATGATTATGTGAAGTAGTTCAAAAATCACTAAAATATAAAGGCAAATCTACCCTGTTGTGAATTAGAACTGAGCAAAAAACACCGATAACAAAACGTTGGAACCGGCACATGATGAGACTTGGAATCAAATTCATTGCACAATGCAAAAATGAAAGTAATATATTCCAACGAAAGATCAACTATTTATTTTGCTACATGCGTAACGTAAGTTCAACAGAAGCATTACAATACGAACTCGGCCCAACTTTGTTTAAATATAAAGAATTATGTGAAAACATAGCAAACTGAACAACTGAAGCGATGGTAAGTCACCAGAACCACAGCTTCGAATTGCTTCATTTTAGATTTACCAGCTTTTCTTAATCTACCTTACGTATACAGTCAACTGTAAAGAAGCGAGCTCATGGTCAGAACAGAGTAAGCGGGGGCTACAGTATCGGAACTGCAAATTATTACAGGTCAAGTCGTTGTAGGACCAAGTGGTGATCCATGCTACTCTGTGGATTGTCCTACTGGCCAATACTGTGAGACCGGGTAACTTTGTAGTCAAGTTTTATTTTATTTTACTAACTTATTTTTTTAAATAACATTAACAATAACGTAGACCAAGACATGGTATAAATTTCCCATAATTTAAACGAAAATCAGCTTGAGTTAGAAAGCTCTTTAACAATGTCTGGAAACATATATTTTAAGTTATTGCCACTCAAACTGCAAGTATATTCCCCGTACTAAATGTGATAATATTAAATGTACATGTGAATACCGTTGTGTTATGGTCAAGCATCCTGGATGTTTCCAGTCTTGGTGTCCGGAAGGACCTCTTTGTATACCAAGTGGTAAGTTGCCAGTCATGCAAATTGGGTTTGGCCTGTCAGGGCATAAACAATTTCCAAAAGCTAGGCCAGGCCAGCCGCAATATTCAAGCTTGTGGTTAACCATAGTCTGTTATTTTTCATCAAACACTTTGATGAGTTCGAAGAATTCTAAAAATGTCGAAGATTTTATGTAAAGAAGCTACGGCAGTTACTGCTGAAAACTATTTTTGCGAGTTTGAACAGTTTGCTGACAGATCTAGACCATCATTGGGTGGATGATTGTGGATCTGGTTCGGTAGTAAATATATCTAAAGAAAAATTGACAACAAATAACAGTGACAACTACTAGATAATTATTGAAGAAACAAAGAAACACATATTTCTACTTTAGATGAATATACTTGCGAGACGTTTACATGCAATTTTGGTTTACAATGCTTTATGCTGTACGATAATCCTCACACTTGGTGAGTTTGACTTCTTAAATTTAGTTCACGAAGATGAGAAATATAGGCAGTATCAGAGCTGGTTATCCAGCCCAGCCTGAAATTTTCGAGGTCAGGCCGGACCGGGCCGGGTAAGGCCGGTTTTTGAGGAATAAATAAGCAAATTTTTGAATTTTTTTTTTGAATTGTCCATTTATCAGCACAAGGAACTTATCAAAAAATAACATAACATAATGGTTCCGGGTGGATTCGAACCCGCCACCTCTCGCTCCATAGAAAAGGTTCATAATTCACCTTATTGACAACCGACGGCTGACTGCAAGGCCTAACCCGGCCTTACCCGGCCCGGCCTGAAATTTTGGAGGTCACGCCGGGCCGGGCCGGGCCGTCTGGATAACCACCTCTGGGCAGTATACAAAGTGAATCAATGGCTAGAAACAACAGCATTGTTCAGCTTATCGTTAGAAAGCCTTCAAAATTCTAAAACATGCCGGAATTGCTAAAATTTAAATCCGGACACCACTAAAACTGAATTCCGGACAACCTTAATAACTAGCAAATCATTAATAGATGCCTAATACAGCAGTATTTGATGTATTCTGAGCATTTTTCTAAGACGACGGATGAATCGTTTGCAGGGGTGTACGGTAGAATCTAGAAGGAGCGCCGAAAATCATAAGGAAGTATACAAGTAACCGATATAATTGCGCACTCGCATTATAATAAACAGACCTTTAGATGCAATCAATTCGTC
This sequence comes from Phasmarhabditis papillosa, assembly GCA_034691345.1. Classification (NCBI taxonomy): domain Eukaryota; kingdom Metazoa; phylum Nematoda; class Chromadorea; order Rhabditida; family Rhabditidae; genus Pellioditis; species Pellioditis papillosa. Next base: position 5,224 of record JAQGAV010001111.1, on the reverse strand, counting down.
CGTCGAGTATATGTAAAGGTGCTCTGAAATAAGCTCTTTATTATTTTTAACCAAAATTCGTTACTTTTAAAGTCGACTGTATAACTAACATCTATTTTTCAGTTGGCCATTCCCCAAGTGCATCCCGCCCTAAGTAAGTTCTTTGGTTATTGAAAGGAGTATTGAAAAAGGGTGATAGTTTCAAGGGGATTGACATCAGTCGTTACGCATAGTCGGCGGACAAACGATATGCAAGTTAAATGTCTTAGTACTCAATTTAAAACGCGCGCAAAATAGTTAAATTCACTAATATACATTAAATATTCTCGAAAAACAAGTTAGATGTGCTGTTCTACATTACATCATTATTAACCAATTGCTCGGTCGAGCTCTAATAAAATTTGCAGTTCGAACCGTATTCCCTTGCACAAGCCTTGGCCGCCGACCATAGGTCTAAATGTTTTTTTAGAGAATCTTGGTTCAATTTCGTTGAAACAATAAATTAAATGAGAAATACGATTATTAATTAGTATAACGAACATATATCATCAAGTTTAATTTACCTTATTTATATATTACCTATATATTACCTTATTTAGGCTCATGAGGAACGACAGTTGTGTGGCACCAAGAATATATAGCGTGTACAATAAAACAATACTCTTTTACAATAAAGTAATGCAATCTTTTTTTTCTTATTTTGAATTAAAGTCAATTAGTTTACCTAAGTCGCAGGATTCGTTTCGGTTTTCAAACTGCCGGTATTTTAACGGTGTTATTTGTGCTAGAAACAATATATTATACATACCATGTGTGGCGACACGTGTTAACAATTATGCCAAGAATCAATGTGGAGGCTGCCATACAAAACTCTTTTTTCTCAATCGGAACTCTTTCGGAGTTCGCTAAGTATATATTATACATAGCATGTGTGGTGAAATTCGGGGTTCGGACATGTTCATGAGTTCGGTAGATCCAGTGGCCGTAGTATAGAAACGCCCGGGCACCCACCCGGGCGTTTATATACTACGGTCACATAGAACTCATCCCGAACCCTCATCGCAAGCTCTATTTTCCCACTCCTGATCCAAATTAATAGGAATAATAGAAGTGCAGAGAACAATTGAAAATTCAAGAATCATATGTGCATATATTCCTAAACAAATCCTGTTTAGTATTAAAATTCAACAAAATCATCATCTTTTTTTACTTCCACATGATAGAAACTGAACTGTTTGCGAAAGATTAATATAATCAAAAGAGAGATCAAATATTTTGTTGCATAAGTAAACAAAGTTCAACAAAAACATTGCAATACGATCGCAGGCCAATTTTATTTACATATAAGGAATATATTTGTAAACGTTTAGTATTTTCTATTTCCGAAGCAATGGTAAGTTCCCCACGATAGTTTTTCGATTTGATATATATCCAGATTTTCAAGTTTTTTGTGTTGTTCCTGTTATCTTCAGTCAACAGTAGAGAAGCTAGCTCAGGCTCAGGTGGTAAGTTGTCTGTTACGGTAACCGAACTACAAAAGTGTTCAGGTCCTATCGTTGCGGGACCACAGCTCGTTTCATGTAGCGGCATTACCTGTCCTTCGGGACAATACTGTGAAACCGGGTAAGTTGGCAGATTCAAACATAATATATATGTATAGTCTATCTCAAGACATATGTTCCCAGCGCGCTATCACAAGCGGGGCGCTGTGTTATAAAAAAGAATGCACTTTTGGAAAAATGCACAACGTCGACCGATTTTCCATTCATTTTTGATAACACTGCATCCCGCTTGTGATACCGCGCTGGAAACGAAGGTCTTGAGATAGACTATAACTTTAATGTTGATAACGTCTCTTTAAGCTGTCATTTGTAAAACCACATTGAAGTTTAATTACATACTAAACCCTATTTAAGCCTTTGTCACTCGGCCTGCAAATACGTTCCCCCAACCACCTGTGACAGCATTATTTGTGCTTGTAGCTACCGATGTATTATGGTCAAAGATGACGGATGTTTTGATCCTTGGTGTCCACAAGGGCCTCTCTGTGTACCAAATGGTAAGTAAGTGCGCTCCATTGATACACAATAAGCAGTAGGACGTCATTGTCTGATAATGAATAATTTCCTTTCTCTGAACAGTGGTGGAAATTTCACTGCGCATCCCGGACAGTGCATTTTACAGTAAACAGTCCATTTTTAGATATCGATACTTGTCATAATACTAAATGCCCTCCTGGATATCACTGCTTTATGTTTTACAATGATCCATTCAGCTGGTAAGTAAAGATCTACGTTTAGTTAATACCAATTGCTAACAAACATATAGTCCGCGGCAAAATCTCATATTTTTGGAATGGTAGACTCCCCTCCCCCCTCCTGTGGACCAAATTACCGCTTAATTATGTACATTCGAAAATAGAAACTTGGATTTTGTTCCCATCCTTTTTGATTTTTCCAGCTGATTTCTTGTAAAATTTTAATATAGATCTCATACTTCCGCTATTTTGAACAAAACAATATGTTTTCTTAAAATAAACATAGAAAAATGCGCTTAAAGATAACTTTTCGAAGCCTGTGCTTACAAGAGATTCGTTTGTAGGCTATATATGAATGCAAGTTTATTTACCCATCAAAATCACTTTTCTTTAATTCATAACTTGGCAACTATGTATGAAGTAGTCTATTTTTTAAATATCATTTCTTTTAGTTGGCCGCTACCAAACTGCATCAAGTTCAAGCCATAGGTAAGTCATTTTAACATTTATGATTCCTTAAACTGAAAATGCTCAAAAACAAAGTGCTCTGTTCTGAGTTGATTCGTACATGGTGTTCTCCACACAGTTTCGGGCATTGTAGTGTTGAGCAGTGGTGGGAGTTTCACGGGCTGGCCGGGCCGAATTTTTCCTAGCCCTGAGTAATACTGTATACCGCTTGCATAAAATTGACTGATGTCTGTGAATATTCTGATAAATAGTATCCAAAAACACAATATGTAAAGATTATTGAACCCTTTATGGATAATGCCGAAAAATAGCACTGAAAACTAATTTTTTCGAACAATACCCGCTAATAAGTGTGAAGACTAGGGCCGGGCCGGGCCAGGGCCGAAAATTTGAGAAACGGACCGGCCGGCTTTTCCCAGCCCTTGTGTGGGGGGGGGGGGGAAAAGCTTGTTAGATAATCGAAGGTAAAAAGCTTCTTAACGTTAACATAGAACGTGAAACTGAAAAGACAAAGAGATAAACGAGTTGATGAAGTGGATTATTTTGTTTAGGCTTACGACTCGGTGAAAGAAGGTTATTGAACATCTACAAATTGTAACAAATACAATGTATAAGAGCATATTATATGATTTAAATAAAACTTACAGATAAAGTTTGACCAACACCACCCATTTAATGTAGGGCCGACAGCAGTTTGCCACACCCGGGTTAGGCAGTGTTCGCGTAAATGCAGGGTGCCATTCTAATAAGCCTTAGTGGAGGATATTTTTCGTTTTTCTTAAATGCAGGTATAATAGTAACACCCTTCCAAATTATGGGACATTCTTTGGAATCGAAATAAAATTGTTCAGCTTATTTATAGGCTATTACACAACCTAGGTTTCCAGCGCGGTATCACAAGCGGGGCGCAGTATTATAAAAAATAAATGTAAAATCGGTCCACGTGGTGCTTTTTCTTCAAAAGTACATTAATTTTTTATAACACAGCGCCCCTCTCGTGATACCGCGCTGGAAACCTAGGTCTTGAGGTAGACTAATTACCCAATTAACGAAAACATGGGCAGGGTCAGTGCAAATCAAATATCGCCCAGAATTCGGTTTTCAGAAATTTGTAGAGCAAAAGGTTTGTATATTGGAAGTCAGCTAATTCATCTTTATATAATCCATTTTCTAACTCATTCAATACATTTTTGATGTCTGCCCTCCTTTGATAGAACTTGTTTCCGCTTACTTCTGAGTGTCACTAGAGTCGTTCAAAAACTTAGAAATCTGAATTATTTTTGACTATTTTACTCGTTTGATTCAAATTATGCCAATTACCGCTGGCTATAAAATGGACGTGATCGATTAATAATACTTACCTAGTTAGTAGGCAAATAATTACTACATACAAGTAGAACAAGTTATCTTCTGATATGGTAGAATAGTACACTCTTACGCTTTACTCTTCAGGTCCATTGTACTTCCATACAAATAGATGAAGTGTAGTTGGCCATAGGTACGGTCAGGTTCGAACTGTTCTTAAGGAAGGCATCCATGTAAAGGAGGTCCTCTACTTCCTGGTGGATATGGTGAATTGGTTTGATTTTCTCGAATGAGATTGTTTGCCTGCCTGGAATCGAATGAGACGATTGCAGACATTTTGGGTTTGTCCCGAATGACCAGATCTACCTACCATACCGTGCAAAATGGGTTTAAGGTTCAATTCCAGTGTGGAAACGGTTTAAGGAGCCATTGCAATACAAGTCAATACTTTTGTAATTTATTCTGGGAATATAGGTTCCAGAAAAAGGACCATCTATCAGGTAAACTCTATTTTTCAAAAAACGACGGTAAATTCACTGTCGTGTACCTGGCACGAATTTCCCAGCAGTAAAGCCCCTCCCTTAACGTGAGGAGGAGGGCCCCCGCGCGGGGGCCCGACGACGAACAATAAAAAAAATACAATAAAAAGAACAATTTCTTGAGAAATTGAGTTTGCCTGAGTTTGCCTGAAAATAGAGTTTGCCTGATAGATGGTCCAGAAAAAGGCATTAGTAATATCAACACACTAGATATCCAAACTTACTAACGATATTTATAATAAAGAAAGGTTTCAAAATTATACAAATATCAACGAAGACCTGAAGTATGTAAGTACTATGCTTTAATAAGTTTGCTTCCACAACAGTAATATCCAGAATGAAAGAGAAATGATTTATTTGGAGCATCGCATTCTTGTCAGAATGCCGGCATAAACCTAAATATTTACCAAATTGGCTGGAAAGAGCAGGAAATGCGTTGCAGTGCAACTCGGTTGCCATGGTGACGGACCGCTTCTCCTTGATATGATAGATATATAATAATTAATTCTATAGCATTCTCTAACCGTGCCCGTGTCAGGTGGTGCTTATCCGCAGATAACTAATCCCGTAGCCTAGCAACCAGAGTCTCTAAGCTCCTAACTTCAATGTTATTCAGCTTACCTCGGAATTTCCAATTTTCTCACAAGTCTATATAATAATAATAATAATAATAATA
>JAQGAV010001110.1:0-23447 GCA_034691345.1 Phasmarhabditis papillosa | reverse complement strand
AATATATAGAGATAAAAGTCACGGGTGTAAACAATCACTAATATATATATATATATATATATATATATATATATATATAATTATAATAATAAGTCTATTATTAATAATACTTTTATGTATTTAGATCGAGATAGTAAGCAGACGGGGCTTTAAAGCAGTAGTAATACTAAAATGCTTGTAGAGATCGTAATTTATGCAGATAAAGAGAGCTAGAATATAAAATAGCATGAAAATGTCAATAAATACTTACACTTGAGCTTTTTCTATGAAAATGTTACAGTATTCTTATTCTTGGGACTACCAGGACTTACAAATAGCAAAAACAGAACTATGTTGAACTGAGCATTTTTACAGTCGCACTAATCTATAATAGTACATAACAAAAAGACTAAAATGAGCGGTGTTGTTTAAGGCTAGTCTAGTCAGTAGGAGAGTAAAAGTGATATGAATAAAACCGCTATATATTGTCTATTTTAGCGCTACAGTAGTCCGAACTTCCCGTTTAAGACTGTGTTTGAGTGGCCCGGAACAGCGGATTTTGATTACCGTTAAAAAACAGTTGGTACCAGATTACCATGTTATTTGAACTAATAATTCTCGCTTTCGTCTTCAAAATAGCTATGTTCTTGCCACTTTTGATCTCTGGTATTCTGTATAAATCAGTTAAACTATCTATGTTTTGCTTTGTTTTCTGTTTTTCTTCGTAGAACTTCTATTAGAAATAGTCTTTTTGTCATCTTCCTCACTGTCTTCATCGAATCTCTGCTTTTTGCCGACTTCTCCATTGTCAAAGCTTGCTGTTCTCTTTAACGGAGTACTACCGGAGGATCCGTCCGGCTTCACGGAATGCTGAAAATAAGTAACTAGAAGCTGAGGTTTTTTGCGACAATGTAAATATAGAAGTTTATAAGCTAGGAGCTCCTGTTGCAGTTGAAGGATTCTGAATTTTCAAACCAGGTGACTAATTTTGTGAACTGCATAACCTAAAGTGGTTTCTCGTTTAAGTGTCTATAATTAATATTTGTATGTAAAATGTAGTCTACATTTTGGATGCTCACACAGCTGTCTATTTATATTTTAATGCTTTTCTTTTATAAACTTGTTAGTAACATATTACAGTTATTTTTATGTTAAAAACATCTTCATTGACATCATAACATTGTCAATGTTATTTGCGATCTAATCGATTTTTATAATAAACATGTTGTAAATTGTACTATCCAATAACTACGGTTACTATAACATTATTGTATACATGCCTATTCCTACACTTGTTTGAATTTGGCGCTACTGCATCAAATTGACCACATTGCTAGATCTTCCAATAATGGATAAATCCTACATGCGTTTGTAGCTCTTAGTGTTGTATCTGTTCATCTTTATTAGCTACTTACTCTTGGATTCCTAATTCGTGGTCCATCGGGAGTATTTGTAGTGGAGGAGTTGACTGCTTCTACTTTTTCATCCATTCGCAGCTTCGATATGTCTATATCCATTTGTTTGAGAGCTCTAAAAAACTTATGCTGAAACTTCTAATTTTCATTTGTAGTGACGATGTAGGCACAAATCAGGCAAGTGTAGCTTCTTAACATAATAATTCTCAAGGGTTTTTAATGCGTTCAACATATTTCTTGGACTAGAGAGTATTTGTGGATCCGGGCTAATTTAAGGCAATGTCTTCCTCTAATACAAACCATATAAGCTTACTATATCTTGCAAAACAGTTATTAGATCAGTATTACTCCCTATATTATTAAAATACCTTCTTTGAGCTTCAATAGAATGATGTTTCTCCCACAAGGAACCAATCAGTTCAGTTGTGAATACAACATCGGCATGCTGAGCGATCAGTTGCAACAAGAATATTCCATCCAGTCCTAGGTAAAGATCAAGGAAACGGTCGACGTTAGCTTGGTTTTCTAAAAAAGGAAAAAAAATAATAAAACATGGATCTATATTGCTATGACCATTAGTATTTTTCACAACTACAAGGTTAATTAATAATTTTAAAATTACCAGCATCTTTCCGGTTGAATGGAGCTTCGCACATCTCCAAATGACTAAATATGAAGTGTTCCCTGGATATTTTGCTGAAAACGATGAAAACCCAGCTGAACAGATTACAAGCAGTAAGAGCTGCAAGGATGATATACCTAAGTACAAATATATTAAAATATAATGTTTAAACTATTACCAAGCCCACAAGATGGCGAATATTTTCTCAGTGAATACATTGAGCAGCAAGACACATTGTACAGTGTATGTCTGCATATTACCCATCTCGCGAACCTAAAGAAATAGTATTATATAATACAAGTAATTATATGTTTTCTTACTTGAAAATCACACATCGTGACTCGTGGAAATAAACCACTTTCCATCCAGGTTTGATTTCCAGAGATTAGGATTCGCCACATATCGAATCCAAAACTCTTGTGCTCTCGAGTTCTCGGAAGTAAATAACTGAATCCATCAATATACATTTAAATATACTATAAAGCCTACTCATTAAGAAGATTAGCCTGTAGGCCAACGTTTAGTAGAAATGCAACCTTAGCGATAAAGTAGATGAAAACAACGTAATGCGTCGAATATTTGACATTTAGAAATCTCAACACTTTGTGTGGAACAAGACGTTTCTAAATGAAAACATCGTAATGGATAGATCCATTACCTAATTACACTTTTGAGACGTTTCTGAAACCTCAGAGCTCCTTGAAGATGTGTGCTGAGGGATTCTATGTTGGATTTCTTCACCTCAGGTACGGCGTTATGGTCATCACTCGCTATCCGCAAAATTTCACCAACTCGCATACCTATACAGGCAAATTTAAGGTTACTTTACGATCGATGCTAACCGCTTTGACTGGCGAAATATTTCCAGATGAAGCAGGGCAATTTGAAACAAGCAGCTTCGAAAAGTAAGAAGAAAGGCATCCATTGGTAGTAGGAAACCTGTGAACTTGAAAATAGCTCTCACTATTGCTGATAGAAATCGAACCTTTTCATCCTTTGGTGAATCTGCGACAGTAGCAGAAAATGGTAGGAAATATGTATCTTGAGACCAACAATAATTCTCAGCGTACTCAAAAATATCCCGATTAAGGTAATTTACTACTTTTTATATACCTGAACCCAAGCATTGGTGAAATCTGTGGGAACCATACATTCAATGGGTTTGCCACCGAACTGCTTCCATGAAACCAACACAGCCAACCCGACAAGAAAATTTGATGTGACGAACGAATGGAGACTGGCAATCAAATCCTTAGCCCCAGCCTCATTTGTATATGGCACCGTGTTCAATACACGGAATATAAACATCTCTAAAGCACTATCATCATATACGAAATAAGTAAAAACCAAAATATGAAAGAACAAGTAAAGAATTCTGCTAGACGTCTCGAAGAAGTGATTCTAACAACCAGAAATAAATAACTCGTTTGTAAGGCACGCCAAATAAAACTGTGTAGATTCATGCAAATTTTCACAAAAATAATGAACATATATATTATACTTTAACAATATTCTGATTTCTATAAGGAAAAACCTTTCGTTTAAATCTCCTTCATATTCGAGGAAACAAAGAACCGGTCATACAGATTTCATACAGCCCAAATATTCAAGCCTGCTATATGTTAAACATGTGCACAATACACCACACATCGATCCAATCCGTGACGCATAAAGAATTGTTAGACCAGGAAAAGTACTGACAGACATTCGATCCCCAAGAGAAAAGGACCATATCAAACAGTCACCGATGATTACAGATTTCCGGCAACGCAATACTTACATCAAATAACCTGAACCCTCATATAACGACCCGATTCTTAAAAGATTTCACCGATTACGTAATGCTCTCTACAACATAATTCAAACAAAAAAAAACAGTTATAATAAAGATGTTTATGTACATAAACACCAAACAACAATTTACTCAACAATGACGTCGGCTTCCTTGGTGGCTCTCGTGTATACGATTTGACCTCCGTGGTGAACGATGCACTTGACGAGTCCCTTAGCCTGGAGCTCACGAAGACCAGCCTTGGCTAGTGATACGCGAACCTTCAGACGTTCGGAAACGACGGATGGAGTGATAAGCTTGTAGGTGATGACCTGAAAACTTTTTGTTGAGTAGACCCAAAACGGAAATAACATCATTATGTGTTAACTGCTCGGAAGCCAAACTAATAAGTCGAAGAACAAATAATGAAATAAATAACTCACTTCTTTGTAGAGCTTGTCATATGTTCCTTGATCGAAGAGAACCATGTTGTTGAGCTTATCTCTGACCTTTCCCTTGGACCACTTCTTCTTCTTGGCCTTTCCTCCTTCCTTCTTGGCCTTACCGCCTGGTGGGGCCTTTCCACCCTTAGGGTCTTTCTTTGCTGCCTTTGGTGGCATCTTACCTAGAATTAAAGCAATTATGTCAGGAGAACTGAAAATAGGAGACGAAGAAATACATTATAGGTTCAATACATACTCAATAAAAATTCAAGAAAAAAGGAATTGTTTAGCTGATTACTGGGAAAAAGCGATTTTAGGCAACCGTGTGTATTTTGGTTATTTCACATTGCGAATGAGTTGTTACGGTAGGAAAGTTCAAATCGTGGTAAGATTCGGCTAGTAGTCCTTTGAAAATTACAGCTTTGACAATTTCTCATTCAAAATGTTTTAATGTTTTTTTTTAAATTTTAAATTTCAAAATTAGTTTTACTTTTTTAGATAACCAGTTTATGTCAAACTAGCTGTGTTATGGCATTTAAAATGGACCCAAGCCAGTTAAAATTGGCTGAAAAGTTAGTCATTCTAAATGATCGGGCCACTGGCATGTTAACCAGATTGTACAATATCAAGAAAGGCAGTACTGGTAAGTCGTATTCAGATACAAAACATACTTGAAATAATTCAGAAGCTAAATCCAAGCCAGGCTTCCTGAGTGACAAACAAATGGAAAGTGCTCTGAAGCTTATAAGTAGAAAGTTCCCCGTTCTAGATACACGAAACAATCAGGTTAGTTTGACTCAATTTACGAGTTAGCTAAAGCATCGTTATCGTTTATAACTTCATCGTTTAGTCTACTTTCTCATATGCGGCTTCAATAAAAAAAGATATAGTCAGCTCACTATCTCTTTACTATTACACTATCGTGGATCTAATGGATCTAAAAGACAACATCATGCGACTTCTGACAGATATGGATGCTTGTCAGTGTCACCTGGATATCGTGAGTTCCTTCCTCTGCGCCCAAATTTCTGTAAATTTTGTTTTAGTCCATAAATTTCGAGCTAACTTCTGGTTATCTTAATCTGGTTGTTAATCTTGTTTCTCTTATGATTCTTCTTTCACGCATTGAGGATAGGAAGTCTGTGCTTGGTATGTTTTCGTTGACAATTAGTTTCTCATTATTTTTATCTAATAGGGTTGTTCAATGCTGCATACGATTTATCTCATGGACAAAGTGAAGCTTCATTTCCACGTCTTGCACAGATGGTACTTGATTATGAGAACCCTCTAAAAAGGCTAAGTGAAGATTTGGGTCCTTTGAATAGGGTTAGTCTAATTCTGAGTTAATTGTATGAGGTTTTTCATTTAGCTTATTCATTCGTCTATTGTTTCCCTATCCCCTATATACACGCGAAGAAATATATCAGCGGAAAACTGGAGAAGGGCTGATTTGTTGTCTCTGACTGTTAACCCTCAGCAAATTCATTTCGCTGCTCAAACAGACGTGGTATTTGTTTAGTTGTCTAAATTAAGTTTCTTTTTTTTCTCAGATATCTTGTGAATATTTATCGTTGGATGTAATGGATAGGTGGATCTTGTGTAAGTTAAAAAAAAACTCTAGTTATGTTATCACATGTTGCAGATTGTGCCACACTTTGTCATAATCCACTTCTGAACAATGAAATTGTTCAGCGGTTATGGCAAATTACTCTCGAAATGGGTCTGTGCATTCGCATTTTTCGTGATGAGGTAAGCCGAATTTTATTTTTCAATAATGTGTATTGTATAGGTATTCATTATGCATCAAGAACTTCAAGTGTTTTTCGACTCGTTCAAGGGTCTTCATAAAAGATCTCAGGAAGTTAAAGATTACTACTCAATAGCCCTGCAACAAAGGTACTATTTTTTTACGATGACGTACAACATTATGGTTTTTCAGTGCTGCTATTCATGCCGATCGTCGCCGTTTTCTAAGAACCACATTACGTGAATTGACACTTTTACTTCAAGATCAACCTGGGCTATTAGGACCAAAAATTTTGTTCGTATGGATGGGTCTTTCGTTCAGCAGGGATGAGGTATAACATTTTGCTTTTCTTTGACTGTATATTTATTTCTAGATTATGTGGCTTTTGCGGCATATAAACGAATGGCCGTCTTCGAAAAAAGGGAATAAGGGTGTGGATGAACTTCAAGACAAGCAACTTCCAGAATTAATTCACTATGTTCTCGAACTTCGAGATTTAGTCATTAAATATAGTGGGGTAATACAAAGATATTATCTACAGGTTCGTTTAATTTTCCCATGTATTTGCTTATCCTTCCTTTAGTATGTAGCTAATTATGATGCCTTCGCTACTTGCGAAGTAATTTCCTCATGTAATGGACTGAGTGAATATGATGCCGTAATCTTGTCAGATTTTGCTGATTCAATATCAAGTATTAATTCTGATACTGATTTACGTGCACTTCGACTTGACTGGTTCCGATTCCAGGTTTGATTTATTAATGTTCCCTGTTTACAGACTTTTTTTCAGGCGCATACTAGTTTTGCTCGGTCATCCTTTTCGTTGCACCAACAAGGCAACAGAAAATTAGCCATCATAATGAATACAAATGTGTTTCATCTCAAAATGATTGATCTACAAGATGAGATGCTACGCGAAACAAGCGATCTGAGCATTTACTGGTTAGCATTTTTTAATGATGTAATAAGTAGGTATTTTTAGCTTCTATCCGCGGGAGCTTGAACGACAATGGAGGTCTTGTTTACAGTTACCTGGACAATCCCGCTTCGCCCTTGCATTTGCTCGTGTTGCTGCGCATTTCAATTCTGCGTTGCATGATATCTGCCCTGAGGAAAAAGTGCATATAACAGAAAGAGTTCGTTCATTTTCTCCCCTTCAGTTTATACTTTTATTTTAGGCATTGAATGTCACAGCTACTGTTCTAGACGATATATGCCACACAGTTAGTGAAGTAGTGGGGAATCTCTGTGTCTACGAATTGCGCCTGTCCGAGCAGACTAGCACATCTCAGGTAATTCCTTCATAATTTGTTAAAAAGTAGCATTTTATTATTATTAAGGTGGCTCAAATGCTTGCCCAGCAGATGCAAAAAGGAAAAGCTGGGAAGAATACTGCTCCACAGAAAGACTTCATTTGCGCCGGAGAAGAAAGTCATCGGACTGACCGACAGCGTTTAACATACTCCGATAAGTTACAAACTACATTAGGTGTGTTTATTTGTGGTTATGGTTCATGTGTTTTTTGTTTAGTTGAACTATGCGCTGGCTTGAGTCACTTGAAGCAGATAACAGTTGCTGACCATATCTTCGCACCGCGAGAATATTTATCCCAGCATTTGGAGAACAGATTTGTAGAGATGATTCTAGAAACAGCATCAATAGACGGTTCGCTGTTAGTGTACTATTATGACATGTATATTTTTAGCTTCTATTCCAAGACGCCCTTCCGAACTTCTAATGGCTGTTCAGTCTTTCATGAACGTTCTCCAAAACATTGACACATGTGGTTAGATAAAATTTATTCGCATCTTATTTTCCTGCGTTTAAGTTGCCATCGACATCACCCTGATTTTCAACAGTGCATTACTACAACAATCGCAGCCACTGGACTCTCGGAATCGGGATACTTTAACTGCTATTTACACAAAATGGTATTTTAACAAGTTTGTAGTGCAGATGATATTATTTTTAGGTACTTAGAGGTGGTTCTCAGGAGGGCTTCAACTAGTTTGATGGTATGGAGTGAGCACTTGCAAGCTATGGTTTCTTATGCAGATGCGAATCCTTTCTCAACAGAACAATATACAGATCCTCTGGGTATTTAAATTTCATGAATATAATGATATTTTATTAATTTCAGAGCTAAGATCTCTAGCACAAATTCTTGGGCCATATGGAGTCAAATACTTCTCGGAACGATTGATCTGGCATGTTTCTTGTCAAATTACGGAATTGCATAAGGTAAAAATTAATGACATAAACTGATGTATATGTTAATTCAGGTTATTATTGCGAACAAAGAGGTTCTACAGGTTGCAAGATCTCAGTTTGATAATTCTGAAAAATTGAAAGAAATTATAGGAGTGATGTCCACAGAATCTAAAGACAAGAAGGTTAGGATTTCTTCTGATTTTGACACGAAGCTTGAATTAGAACGCGAACAACGCTTGCCCATCGGACTGTGTATTGCAAAGAACTGCTATAATGGGCGAAATTTTCATGCTTCGAGATGCACTCCGGAATGCGCTCAAACAGGTTAGTAGCCTTTATTTAAGTGGACGCGTTTTTCTTCAGGTACTCGCTCAACGATTGCCTTTTCTGACAGCTGCGTTCAACAACCTGCATGAATCACTTGATGATGAAGGCAAAACGGTTAGCAAAGAAAGCATTGTTTATCACCAAATTATTTAGTTGGTTTCTGAATTGGCCTCCGCAATGGGAATAGTTGGAAAGGTGGATATGTCTCTGGTACATGCTTTACGCGCTCAGAATCCTAACATGCACCAAGGAGAGTTCTACATGCTCTCATGTTTGCTGCTTGTTGCAATAGCCATTTCATTACCGAGAATCTCCCTTAGTCAGAATTCTTCTTATAAACCAAGTATCAAAGGTTTGTGAAGTTTATTGTATTTTTTAAACATATTTTTTAGGTACAATGAATAATACACATTGTATTCCTGTGGCAATCAACACTGTAGCGAGTGCTTTGTTTCATCTACACGAACAAAACGACACTCATCAAAGGATGAAAGAGTTTCTGGCGGTATGTTGTTGCTACTATTGTTTTTATTATTTTTGAAATATCTTCAGCTTGCCTCTAGTAGCATTTTGCGAAATGCCCAGGAGTCTGAAAACAAGGAATCGAAAGAAAGCCCAGATAGATGTCAAACTGCCTTGTACATTATGTTGGAGCAGGTATTGTTGAAATTACTCCAAGTATGAACTTTATTGTTTAGCTTGTAAATGGCTGCGATTACCTCACTATGGATTACTTGGAGGCTTGCTTTCCGTACAATTTGGTGAGAACTGCTTATCAGCAGTGTTACGAACAGGAACGTGAAGTGTATAATTAGGTATTTTTTATTATTTGCTTAGAAGAATCCGCATTTTCTCTGTTTCACCTTGCCTATTCTCTTTTTACCTTTGCTCATATCATGTGCCTTGTAAGTTTATATTATTATAATCTAGTCAAATGTATCTCTTTCTTGGTTCTTGTATTTACATATAAGTGATGAATGCGCATTTGTACACATTCCTTTACGCTGTTACAGTATGACGAGTATTTACCTTGGCTTTAGCTTTTATTTTACTTTTATGTATAATAATTTTTTTACTTTGAATAAATCATAATTATTTACTTCTGTTCTGGGATAAGATATAACTAATTTACGTGGGGATACGACAATGATGTTCACGGTCGGACTATGGATTCCTCCATATAACCTATTCTGTGAAATATATTTTTCAATCATCCGATTCATGAATTAAGCTTGAAAAGTTCCTTCGCACAGGTGCATCTGCTCTCATAACCAACCTCCTAACATCCAGGATTATCTGGGAACTCTAATGTTGTTAAGATTCTTCTCTTCGAACATCCCTCTATAGAGAACATTTGTATTTTTTTATCCTTATTATGCGGTGTACAACTATTCTCTTCATAATATTCCTACATATTTCTCAAATATTCACACTTTCTTGTATTCAAAATGGTCAGTTACACCTAATTAAATGACGGAATTATTAAAGTAATATTATAATTATATGGTCCTATTCAGGTGAGTCTTTTAACTGTACAACAAATGAAGTTTGCTACAGAAACCGTGATACAACACTCTGTAAGGTAAGAAAATGACATTATTTTATAACAATCCAAACATATTTAAAAAGATGTTATCAAGGATTTGAAAGAATGGAGCTAAAATAAGCAGATAGAATATACGCCTACTTGGCCGAAATTTGTAATCACTTAAAGAGAGAATTGGGGTCCTTGGGTCTTCACTGACAAGAACTGATAAAAATATCTGGTTAGAAGAATGATGGTTCCCAAATGCGACCATACTTATATGAAGTTTAACTAATCATAAAGTTCTCTACTTTCTAGAAAATTGGGCGAATCCTTTAAAAACTTTGAATATTCTAACTAAAATAGTTTAAGGCTGAACATTCCTGTTCGAAACCCCTCCAAACAAGCTGTGGCGACGCCTCCACTGGCAAGTGTTGTTGTTCTCTCAAGGACTGTAACAAAATTAAGCTAGAGTCAAGTAAGCTTACTTAGTCCTTTAAATAAGAAGAATAAATTCTAGATAATTCGATGAGTGCGGCCGCTATTATTGGCATTTGCTTAGCAACTCTGTGCATTCCAGCAATTGGAATTATTTGTTGTGTTTTATACAGAAGAAGACGACGACAAATGGTGGAAAACACATCAATAACCACCCAGAGGTTAATATTAACATTTATAATAATAGATTTACTTTCAAACTTAATATAGAAGAAGGTATTCACAAGATGTTTTATCGGGACTACCCCGAAACGTAACTGGTCGAAACAGATCTATGGGTACATGAGTATCAAAAACTCAATTTTTTTTTGAATATTTTTATTATTATATTACACCTTGGAACCATAGCTATCCACGAAAAAAAAAAGAAAACTAAAAAATATTCATTTTGAATGAAGTTATGAGAGAGAAAAACCAAAATAGCCAAAATTTGACAAAAACACATTTTTTGAAGTCATTTTCAATCAATTGTTTATTTTCTTTTTTTCCATGTATATCTATGGGAGGTGTAATATAATAATAATAATAAAATAAAAAATTGAGTTTTTGATACTCATGTACCCATAGTTCTGTTTCGACCAGTTACGAAACGGCCAGTTTTGTTTCAGGGTAGTCCCGTTTTATCATTTAGTCGACTGTCGATAGTTACACGGAATTAGTATTCTTATAAATAGAGAATGTTTGTAGGATGAAGTAGGAACTAGGGGATCTTAGTTCTTAGACACCAAGGGTGGCAAAAGGCTTTGTTTCGATTTCGTATTTCGAGTAAGAGAACTCTATTCGGTTATCATTGTATTTGAATATTTATTTAAAAGTATTTTAGGCTAAATAAACTTTTATAAAATATTTTTTTGTTCAACAAATTGCAGTGATCCTGAATCTTCGCCGGCCATTACAACAAAATCGGAGACAAGGGAACTGCTGCCTCAGTCGCAGGTTTCTTTCGAAGAAGAACCGCCCAGAGTAGGTCCCGAAGGGAAAGGATTACTGTAGCTTTTATTTTAGCCAAATGAACTAGTAATATCACATCGCGACAAGACGAACGAACTAGTTGATCCATTGACTCCCAGAAATATTAAGAATGATATATTAAAGTAGGTTTATATAGAAAATATACAATATTAAATATTAATATTTTATTAAAATATATATTATTTTTAATAAAACTAAATGTTTTAGTTCATTGAATGGGCCGACCCCAATTGTTGTTGGTTACGAAGAAATGAGCGAACCAGCCAGATTAATAGCTGTTGAAACTTATAGAACGAATAATACAATAACAACCTTAGAACATTTTATAAATGGTTAGTAAACATATAAATATATTTAATAATATAAAATATAAAATTAATATTTAATAAAATAAATAATAATAATAATAATAATACTTGTTTAGAAAGACAATATCCGGGATTGGATGATCGTTCTATGTGTATTCATATGCTCCAGCATCTTCTAAGATGTGGTCCTAGAGAAACTCCTTTTGAAGTAAAAGAACTTAAAATTGTATTAAATGCAGCAACAAAGGTGCTCAGTCAGGAATCCAGTCTACTTAAGGTAAATAACTTATTTATAATAGAATATATATTATGGAAGAAGTATTTTACTAGTTGTTTTATAAGATTACAGACTTGGCTATTTTCAAGTAGAACATTTGTTCCTTATTATGAAGTTAGCCACTAATGATGGGCGTTTTGGGCTATCATTGGCAAGCCGGGCCGGAATGTCGAAAACTAGGCCGGGCCGGCCGAATAACCAACGCTGGATCCACCCATCTCCAGTATATACCTAATGTACTTATTATCCAAACCAATGTATATTCATCTTGTTTATTATATAAATAACTGTAATAATTAAGTTTTCTTAATAAATAAGCTAATTATAGATAAAAGTTCCTGCTACAATCTACGGTGACATTCACGGTCAATATTCGGATCTACTAAGATGGCTTAATTTAAATGGGTGGCCATATAAGACGAGGTGATTCTTTAAATATAAATATTATAAATATAAATATTACGATAATAGTTGTTTCTAAAATTTAAGAAACAGTTTTGGTTTATATCTAAATACTTTTACTTGTGTTTATGGTTAATGGTTAAAAAAACTTGTAGTCAATTAGTCTTTATATCTAGTTTATATCTAGTCTTTATATCCTTTCTTTAGTTAATAAACTAAGTATTAAACAAACTATCGATAAAGTAATGTTTGAAAGAGTTAAAAGTACATAAAGATAAATCTGTAAAGTTAAGTCTGGTGAATACATCCTTAATTATATGGATATATATTTACACTTTCCAAAGTTTTTAACCTAACTCCTTTCTTTGACTATTTTGCATTACAGAAGTGTGTTCTTGGGCGACTTTGTGGATCGAGGCTCTCACGGCATCGAAGTTGTTGTTATGATTGCCTGTTTAAAGGTCTGTCCGGTCCGCAATGACAGAGATTACTGTAGTTTAGGTCCTTTATCCTGAAAACATCTTTCTATGTAGAGGAAACCACGAAGAAGAGAATCTAAACAAGGCCTATTCCTTCTTTGACGAAGTAAAAGCCCGTTTTGCAGGTATTAAAAATAATATTATTAATATAATTAAGCAATATCTATTTTAGGTTCTGATGAAAACGTCTATAAATATTTCAAGGAACTCTTTAACCATCTTCCACTGGCTGCCCTTATTGGTGGTCGAATTCTAGGAATGCACGGCGGTCTCAGCCCTCATTTAAATAATTTAGCGGTACAGTAACCAGACCAGCATAACCTGCACATCTAAATGAAATTTAGGATATCGAAGAGATTGAACGACCTATTGAGGAATTTGTCAACGGAACACTGGCTTGTGATTTAGTTTGGTCAGATCCAAATTTAGGAATTGTTGTTAAAGACGACTACAAACCCAATTATGATAGGTAATATTAATAAAAATAATATTTTAATTAATAAATATAATAAATATTTTAGAGAACCTCGGGCTGGGATTGGTCAATTATTCTCAGTTGAGTCTGTCAAACACGCTTGTGATAAACTAGGAGTTGATTTAATTATTCGAGGACATCAGGTTAGCTAGATTACGGTAATTAAGATCATCCCTATTATTATTGTTATTAATATTAATATTATTATTAATAGGTGCCCCTTCATGGTTACGGTCGCTGGGCCAATGGTCGTCTTTTTACTCTTTTTTCGGCTCCTGGCTACAAGGGAATTAGAACTCCAAATATCAATATGGGAGCCTGTATAGAAGTTCAACAAGACGGAAAACTTATTATTAAACGGGTAGGTAAAAATAATAATATTATTAATATTATTGTTGTACTATATTTAATTAAAATAAAGCTTTTCATTAACTCAGCAAAGCTTCTTAAGAAAAGACTTAAAAACAGTTCTACCAGTTGTTGGGAACTCAAGACTTTTGAGCAATGGGTTTATGTTAAAAGTAGAGTAACTCTATTTTTATTAATATTATTAATAACATAAAACAATATTCCATATTTTAGATCCAAGTTTCGGAAGAATATCGTAAAAACAGAATAATTGGAGCAGAAATGAAAAGAAGAGAAAATCAACAAAAGATTAGATCTCACATTCAGATTAAATAATAAATGACTTATAACAATCATTTGCTCTTTAATTATTACTTTTTCGTTATATTTAAACGAACTAATTTGTATATGGAATTTTGTATTTTTGTTAGGCAACCAAATAAATATTAATAATTACATAATTTGGTACTGTTAGTCTTTCGGCCCAAGATATAGCTTCTTATTTAAACTAGCTAAATAATGTAATGAACTTGTATAGAACTCTCCTTTATTAAAAATAATCAAACTACATAAGGAATAATAAGCATTAATATTTTCATGAAAACTGCAAGTTTGATTAAAGCCGAACTAGGGCGTCCATTTCCAAGTCCAACCCTGGTCTGAAATTTATTTAAAAGTATAAACAAACGGTTACAATCATATATTTATTATATATATATTGAGCGAATACAATATCACTTATGTTTAAATAATACCGGTATCATTATATTAATATTATAATTATTATTATTAAACTGCAATTGAGTTACTGAATATTGTTATTTGTTGATATTGTTGTTGTGAAGCCAAAGAGGCTCTTGCCATTATAAGAGAACCCATTCCGTATGTTTTTATCTACAATAAAGAACTATTATTAAATTAGATAGATATACATTTAAATTATATTTATAATATTTAAAATATTTGTTAAGTTTTTAATTGTCAGGACTGGCCCGACGTATTCAAATTAGAAATAACTGATAGCTAATGACTCTATCTACTGTATAAAACAACTAATAACTATGATTACAGTCTTTTTCACAAAAAACTTTGTTAGTTTTAACAACTTCTAAGCAACAACAAGCTGCACAGCACAAGCAAAACAAAATAAAAAGATGTTTACTACACGGCTCGCCGCGCCCTAAAGCAACGGGACAGAGCAATTTCAAATGATGAATACCTAGGCTTATTTTGTTAAACAATTTATGTTAATTTATAAAGGCCATAGCTCAATCTGTGCAAATGAGTTATTTCGAATGATTCGGTTCAAGCGTTCTAGAGAAAATTGAACTTTAATTTTAGAATGGGACCACAGTCCTTCAATCCCATTTTCTCCGTTGGCGAGCCATGACTATCGGTTCCCCCCAATTTTTAACACCGCTACCCCACAATTCAACAAACTGCACTGTCATTTACAAAGAGAAAGCGCCACTCTAACTATTATATAGCTTAAAACAAACCTATAGTTTACTATTAGATTGTGTTGATAACTATAAGTTATACTTTTACTAAATATTATTATTAGAAATAATATAAATAATAATATTTGTTATAAAACTCTTAAAACATACTTCTAACTGTTGTTTTGGCAATGATTCTCTTGGACATTTAGGTGAATAAGGATAGAGTCTTTCTGCTTGTTCTGGATCATATAACTTTCTTCTTACTCTAAGTAATTGTCCCATATAAGGACTACAACCACATAATTTATAAAGAACATTCCATAAAACTGATTTAACCTGTAATTAGACTTTGTTAGCCCTGGTCGGTACCTAGTTTAGGGTTTTCTATTCTGGAACTTTGCGAGACCCTAATTCGTTCTGTAGTACAAATATAGTTGGGGCGGAATTAAAGTTGCTGCGGTGTTATGTAAAGCTTGATGAAAGAACAGTAATCCCGTACAGTATTTCATGACACTGCAGCTAGTTGCATACCCTGATTCACGGCTAACTGCGCCCTAACGCAAGGAATCAGAGCAAAATCAGATTGCAAAAACTCTATTCATGATTCCCGGATATATATGCATGACAGTTAACTTGTTTTTATTTTGGGAGCCTGTAGTCTGATCTAGGGAAATTAATGTTTTGTGAAACAATGGTTCAGTGATTTCTGAGAAAAATTTGTCTAAATTTTCAGAAGGTGGCAGTCCTTTGACCCCACTGCGGCTGTTTGCGAGCCGTGGATTCCAGTGTAGGTCTCGGAAAGTATCATAGTTTCCTTATTTATTTATAGGTCTATTTAAAGGTCTAATTGTTACACAAAGGTCTATCTATCCTACCTCTCTTCTTATTTCTTTATCATTTACTGCATAAATTGGTAGTCGCAGAGCACAAGCCAAAATAGGTAAGAACGAAGATATGTCAGTAAGTACTGTATAAAGCCCACCGTAAACAGATAAAGAGTTTATGTCGATTGTCTATAATTATTGTTAGAATTATAATTATATTATTAATAATAAAGAATTTCTTATTGTTGCACTTTTCAAAATGCAGACCGAAGAATAAGGAGTTTCGGAATAATTAAAACCAATATCAGATCTTTCTATTATTTTAGACAATAATAATGCACTAATTATGTTATTTTATTTTGAGGATCGACGGTCGCAGGAAGCTGGCGTAAAACTAAAGTTTCGTGATCCAGTTTCCGAGCTTCCAAAAAGGGTAAGCTGTGCTCATCTTGGTTCTGGACAAGGACCAACTAGATATGACTTTTAATATCTTCGGCTAACGCAGTCCTTTAATTTCATCTTTTTTACCTCCCAAAATGCTACAACAACATCTATAATATTAGAAGCTAAATAGCAGAAGACAACCATAAGTAACATACGGGTTACTGTACGAAGACGAGAGCGAAGACGACCTGTCTCTCCTCTGAAAGAATGCAGTTTTTAATGTAATAGAGGGAATTTTAGATAAGATTAAATATCATAAAAATCAAAGTATAAAACCCTGTTTGGGACTTGGTTATCTATTAAGATCCGGTATCCGGACTTATAATCATAAAATTCTTAAAAACATAAATATTATACATCCAAACAAAAACAGGAATGGCGAAACATAACTATTTTGATCTTACAAATTTGGCAAATAGTCAAAATAGTCCTTTGAAATAGTCCTGTTTTGACTGTTATGTTTCCCACATTTTAATCATTATTACATTCCACTACCTACATCTAATGTACTACTTAAGAATCAATAGAAGAACCCTGCATTTTCCTTATTTAATATTTTTGATACTCCAAGTTCTTCTATACCGCGCTCCTGTCTATTTTTTCATCTGTTTGCTCTATTCCCCCCCCCCCCCTTATTTTATTCTTAGACCACCCTGTTGGTCTGCTCTCATTGGTCCATTAGATGCCTTTTATCTTTCTGAGAATCTAGTCTCTACTAATCGGATTCATTAACATCTTTTCAAGTGAATAATGTTAATATAGAATAAGGAAGTAGAAAATAAATAAGATTAAACAACAAAACTTATCTTATTTTACATCTTATACTAAAAGAGTAATCATTCACTGCAAGAGAAAGCAGTTCGGAGCTCCCTGCGGATGTAAAAAGATAAATAATAGGGAGCAAAGTTTAGAAGATTAGGAAATAGTAAAGTCATCGCCAAGAGTAATAATGGAGTGTCACTTGCGTATTTTTAGGATTTTTAACACCGCACCAGGCAAATTACACGCGCGTACTTGCAAAGTATAATATTGAACGGATCATAGGCGCCAGATTCTGGCGCGGTGCTCGCAAAAGGGGCTCAGACGAGCGTCGATTCTCTTAACACTCCACCATTACTCTGGTGCTGACTATAAAACTAGAGTAATAATGGAGTGTTTTGAAGTTTTGCGGAATGTTTTTTAGCAATTCTTTAACCTATTTCCAACGAAATTCTTTTTTATCACTCCATTATTACTCTTGGCTCCTACTAAAAGAAATTGTTAAACCTTGCTGGTAAGAAACTGTAGCAAACAATATTTTAGCAGGTACGGGATAGGGTTAGACTACTTTTATCTGTATTTTTGAGGTGAATCCTATTTGGTTACCTCCATAAAGCCTTGCAACTTTACTCAAAACACCTAGATAACCCCATCCATACCAAATCCCTACTATGAAGTTCAATTTCACTTCGCTTTTCCAAAATAACAACCGTAGTAAACTGCGCTCTTTTCGAACTCCGGTCTCGTTAGCGCGCTCTATTTTCATTCTATGGTCCAATGCTAAAAGTATTTGTTTAGTGAATCTACTCTAATTATATTTGTTAGAATTACTCTATGCAACAGCGCTTTTTAGGTAAATTAAGTCATTTAGGACAGAGAAATCTTTTATTTTTAAGAGACGGCAGACATGGTCTATGATCATTAGAAAATGAAGCACTCCAATAGATTTAGCAGAAAAGAATAGCAATGTCGGAATAAGAGGAATTTAGGTTCAGAATACTTCAAAGGTTGAAATGGGTCGGCCAATAGTGGGACCCGAACAGTATTTGTGTAACAGTATGATAAAGTTTAATTCCAATAGCATAAGATCTACTGGGTAATAATCCTAGTTTAACATGTACAGTGGGTCCCCCCTATTAATAATAGTTTCATACTAATTTATCCCCCCCTTTTATTTATTCTTACCTAGATCCTACAGTAACATATAATACTAAGGCTTTAACAGTCTGATCTCTATCTGCATGTCTTACATTCATTACAATTGCAGCATTAAAATAAGCCAAAGCTAAAAAGAATAAAGTTAATTTAAGTAAAGGTAATTATGTTATAAACTAAGATAAAAGCAATCTATAGTCTAATCCAAAAGTAATACGGCCGTGTTAATAAGCAGGAGTGTTGCTATATTTTGTATGAGTAAGGCAGTGTGAAAGCAAGTTTGCAATCTGCTGATATCGCGCGCGTAGAATACAAGCAGGCGCAGTGTTAAAAATGATGAAATACGAAGCATACACGGTCTTATTATTTTTGAATCCAACTATATAACCTTTGTAACGTTTTCCTTAAAAATAAGATAGAGCCTTAGACGCTTATATTTATTGATACCGCAGCAGAAATTTGTAACGCTGCATCTAATTTTATATAAAGAACACGAGTTACATTTTAATATGAAAATATAAGACAATTAGCTCTGACTACTTTAGATTTGGTAGCTCATCCTTACGGAATGCAACTTACCAACGAAAGGAAGGAACACGGTGAATATCTTTCTAATCCAGAACTTCCAAATAATATCTAATGTTGGTGTTGGGAATATTCTTACAACAACCAGGCCCATACTACTAAAGCCGGTACATTCAGGATTAATAACTACCTGAAATAAGATGAGATTGTTTGTTTTAATAAGAATGACTATGTTTTAATAGGACAGACCCATTTCTACTTCTATTAAGTGTTACAGAACCATTTAAAGGGAATGTGACACGTTTTTCCACAAAGCGTCCCAAATGAAAGAGGATTTTTGTTTGCATTCGAGATATTTGGGTTCAAAGTTGCATTCATTTTGGTTCATTTTGGCGCGGGTTACTGTAGCTTTGCTCAAGTTAACAATTGTTGTAAAAACTTGAATTTATGCATAATTTTAAGAGATACTCAGCTTATAAGCTTATTGTCAGTCTTAATATCTCTTAACCAGCTAACAATAAGATTTGTGGAAGAGAAAAATATAGTCTGTTTTAAAACCTAGACTGCAAGCGCCGTTTGTAGTTATCGTGCCGCTATGACTGGCCTCCGGTTCAAACGTGCAATTTTACTGGAGAAAAATTGCTCTTTCCCTTATAAAGCCGGTTATAGCGGCAAGTTAACTACAAACCGCGCTTGCAGTCTAGGTTTGAAAACAGACTATACAAATCTAACAATGACCTACCGCAACTTCTAAGAATACAGTTCCTTTTAGAACAATCGAAGCTAAAAAACAAAAGAAAACAACCCAACCACGGTGTGTAGCAAGAATACGGAATAAATGAATAGCCCTGTAAATAATTAATAGTTTTAATATTATTAAAAGCGGACCTGTTTTGGTTTTTCAAGTTTTGGGCCTGGACCCAGATCTTTCTTAAAAAGGTTGCTTATTTTAATTTGAAGAGCACTATTTAGAATTTGCTTAACTTCGCATATTTTAAGGGTTGTTTTATTTTAACTTAAAATTGTTTATAAAAAGAATTAACAGGAAATAACAAAATTATAAATATAATTTATTTTTCTCTATGAGTAATTTATATAATTGTCTGTTTTGTACATGAAATAATTGTTGCCGACAATTATACAGTGGAGTCTATGGAGCGAGA
This sequence comes from Phasmarhabditis papillosa, assembly GCA_034691345.1. NCBI lineage: Eukaryota > Metazoa > Nematoda > Chromadorea > Rhabditida > Rhabditidae > Pellioditis > Pellioditis papillosa. The sequence continues at coordinate 3,336 of JAQGAV010001110.1, read as the reverse complement.
GGTCATGAGTTCAATCCCCTCCGGAAACACTGTTTTTGCAAATTTACAGGAGAGTAAAAGATCTCGTCGAGGTGGAAATAGTGAAAATCGTTTATTCTAACAAAACCATAATGAAGAAAGCACCCCCCGCCCTCTTACCTGTTATCTCCAGTCGACTGTAAATATCTCTCAATAGTAGCAGCCATTAATAAAAAAGAAACAGAAGAAATAGTAATATGAGAGACTGTAAAGGCTATTCTAAGACATTTATGCCATAGATAAAAGAGGAATAGAGACTCAAAATAGTCAGTATAGACCTAAATAATAATAGTAATATTAAATATATATATATATATATGTTAAAAGTAATTAGGTTACTACCTACTAGAAACTACTAATTATTAGTTTAGTCTTTCTTACTTTCCATACCGATCTTTATAAAAGTAAGGCTAAATGCAAAGAACTTGTTTTATGGACAAAACTTCCGTGGTGTACCTGCGGATTATGCCGTAAAATACCGGCTTAGCATGTTTCTTTGCTAATAAGATAGAAGAGTTCCCCACAGCCCCATAAACCTATATTTCACAAAATGACTTATTGTTAGTTTATAATTTTCTTACCTGTATACACATAATTGCAATATATGATATAGATATAAATATATCTGCAGCCGAAACCCACATTAAATATGTTAAATTACGAGATCTTAGAACCTAAATGTCTATATTATTCCCTTATAAATCTATTTTATATATTTCTATTTATAAAAATAGTTATTTATTTAGAATGTTTACCCTCCTAGATGATAATTATATTTATTAGAGTAATTTACATCATTGCTGTTTTTGGTCGCAGCGACCAAATTATATAAGAGTATCAGAGTATTCAGACTAGTCTGGAAATCACATAAAACAATTCAGTCGGCCAGAAAATTTAGGACCCACAGAACCGAGAGGATCAAAAATTTAAGTTATTTCAGTCTAGTGGGCAGACCTACTCTGGTCTACCGGATACCTGCAATTTTACCAGCGGATACCTGTAACTCTAGCCTGTATTTGCAGGTATCCACTGGGTATCCGGAGGTAACCCGCAATACCATTGGTAATTACAGGTATCCAGCGGTATTTGCAGGTATCGACTCGACCAGAGTAGAGACTGCTCAGAGCATAGGAACGTTAAAAAGTTTAAATCCTAGCTTTCCCGCCAAACTGAGAAGAAGTTGAAAAGTCCTAATTTAGAGCAATTTAAAGATGTAATTTTACTGTTATTTTTATTAATATTATTACTATTAAATTAAAACGAACCTTCGAATGATTAAAAGTGAAAAACATGAGCGAATTATGAAATATACTAATTATAGCTGTTATAAGACCAATACAACCAACAAATATCATTTTCCACTCCTGAAAATAACAAAAAGTTTGTAAACATCATAACTTATATTGTTAGGAATATTTTGCTACAGTAACTTTTATTAAAATTAATAAATGGTATTACGGTATCCCTGAATGTTTACTGTTACCGGACAGGCCTAGTAAATTTCGACAAACAGGAGGGCCGAGCCGGTTTTTTGTCAGAAAGTCCGGCTCGGACATAATAGTTTGGACCATAGAAGGGCCCAGACAGACCGAAACTTTACTATTCCCAAAAAAGGCTAACTTACTAGAAATATCTGTGGTTGATATGCACAAGGGTCATAAACATACTCTTCATCTGTGGAGTTGACATCCATTTTGAGCTAAAATACATTTAAATATAAAAATTAATATTAATAAAAGTAAATTAAAATAATATAAGTTCTAATAAAGGAAATGACATTTAGAGACATATAATTAGCTATATTTAACATGCTAGAACAGGATGCTAAGTTATAAGTAAGTGACCAGTTATAAGGCTATTTTAAGAGTAAATACTAACTATTTTATTCGGTATAAACAAATATTTAAAACTATAAAAATAGTCTATATTTATCTTAAAGCGTTATTATTCGTCTTTCTAGATGATAAAATTGAACTATGAGAAGGTTATGTAAAAGAGGAGCAACTAGAAAGTATTCTGAATTTTCCAGGATAGATTAATCTCATCCTAAAGGCATAGAACAATAATTATACGTTTCCTAAAGAAACTATAGAACCCTCGGAGCCGTCCTAAAGCATCGTTTATTTATCTTTAAATATTATAATTATAAACATTTCTATAGAAGATACTCTAAATAAAGCAAAAGATGTGTGTCAGCTGAGCAGAACAAATATTTATTATTTAGGGTTATTTATTAGAGAAATATGAGCTCATATTGGACTAAATATATAAAAAACAACAAATATTAAAAGATAATTAATTAAGCTGTTTAACTGTGTTTTTAAGAGATTGAAATGAATTGGCCCCTTTTGTATTTGGTCAGAAAAGATTGTTTGCTTACTTTGATTGGTTAAACTTATTAATTATTTCAGGTTATAGTCGGATGCAAAAGTAATACGGCCGTATTAATATGCAGGAGTGTTGCAATATATTGTCTGAGTAAGGCAGAGCGAAAGCAAGTTTGCAATCTGCTGTTACCGCGCGCGTAGAATGCAAGCAAGCGCATTGTTAAAAATAAGGAAATACACGCATACACGGCCTTATTACTTTTGAATCCGACTATAGAAGTTATGAAGTTTTAGCTTCGATACTCCACGGCTAGGTTAAGTTAAAAGTATGCATAAAACTTGTAACAAAAAACATAAGACTAAATCCAGCATGTAAATTATTTAATAAATTATTGCGTTGACCGAATTCTGTGCATCAGAAGAACAAGTCCATTGATAAATTAGATCATTTTCCGTATGGGTGGCCTCCATCTCCAAGTTGGGATAGTCTCAAAAACAGAGTTACTTACATAGCTCAGTCGTTCTTCTTAACAAACTAAATAAAATAAATAAGGAACCCCTTAAAGGTCTATTTAAACCTTCTTTTCCACATAATATTTGTACACTAATTTCCGTTTATTCCTGAATTATGAACGTTTAACATAAAAAGGTTTAATTTCCTTAAAGGAAACAGCCAAGGTAAGAATAAAGTATAGAATTACAAGTGCGGAGAATAAACTAATACAAAGATCTAGAAATATAGAGTAAAAGATCAAACTTGTTAAGGTTGGAAGATTTATCCTACAGACGATCGCTGGACTACGAGAATTCTAGAATGCTACCCTATGGATAAGAAAAGAACCCTGGGCCAAAAACCAACTCAATGGGTAAATGACATAATCAAGTTCATTAACAGTTATGGAAGAAACGGTGTCACCTGGGCCAGACCTCCAAGCGGGCCGGGCCGGGCCGGGCCGGGCCCGGGCCCTGGGAAAAGTCGGCGGGCCGGGCC
>JAQGAV010001109.1:0-23455 GCA_034691345.1 Phasmarhabditis papillosa | reverse complement strand
ATTTTTCCCGCAATCCGTATTAATGAGTATATCAGTGAATTCTGACAATTATTAGACCAAGCTATTAACGCAACATTAAAAACAACGTTCTGAGGAAAGATTAATGCAAGTCGAATTAGGACTTTTTTTCTGATACAAGATTTACACTTTTTAACTTTTAACTTAAGATTTACATGCTAGATTTTAGCTGGTATTCATTTTTTTTTAAATTTAAACTTTTTATTAACTGGGACACTTACGCGGACAGTAGACATTGTTGATAATTTTTATATCATTGAACGTTACTCTTCCGGTTCCCATTGACTGTTGATACATTTCGTATGGACTCTTAGCTTGGAATACCGGTCTGGTTATGTTAGAAAACCTGAATGAATTGAAATTAAATTATAAAAGAGAATGTTTATTATAATCTAAAAATAAATCTATATAAAATATTTGTACTAGTTTGTCATTAGTAATTCGAAAAATTTGTGCACTTTATTGGATTTAAATAAGCTATGTTTTTAACGAAGAAAATGGCTAAACTATGTGATGAAGTAGGCTTACTCGTCTGTTGGATATGACAATATACTGCCGAACTCGAAAGGTGGAAGTGGACAGATCAAGTCAGCGGCTTGTTTTTTCGTAGTGATAGGACCGGCTCTCGCGAATTGTAAGTTGTCGATGTTTGTTACGGTCACATTCAAATAGGTATCCCTATCTGGACGGGCACTCATCGCAAAGAATCCAATGCCGTGCATTATTGAGCGAACCATATATGGCATCTAAAAGTATTAAGAAAGTTTTGATGGATTTAGTCTATTGTTTACATATGATCTGCTATTTTAAGTAACTATTTTTCCTGGAATGTTCAAAAGCATCGTTCCTACCCTTTAGCTTACCCAAGCAGAACATAAATGTCCACTAGACATTTGAATCCAATTTTCCGATGAATCCCTTCCTACAGCATAAACAGAGCATCCGCTGGTTGTATTTCTCTGCACGAACTAAATATTTATTTCTATAAGTGCCAATATTAAGCAGTATAAGTCTGTTTGAACTCTAACCATTTCTCACTTTTAATATTTCCTCAAGTAAGTTTTGAATGCCGAATCGTTATAAATATTCAATATAACTTTTCTTACATCTTTTGAAAGAATAAAACGATAGATCACTTTACCATAATCTGGCATAAAGAAGTGCAATAAACAAAACCATATAGCAAGAAAGTTAGAATAAAACGAACGACCAAAACAACATTGTATTTTCAAAGAACATAGACAAACTAATTTATTAACAGCCCATTTTACCGGATAAAAACCCACCAACATTCTGTAATACTGTGTAGGTTTCTCCTGGAACGTGAGGCATGTGTTGTCGCTTAGAAATTTCATTGCTTTCAATAAGAGACTTGTTTTTCCAGCATCTGTAAGCATATGTGATCTTTTTAATCGTTCATATCATTAATGATTTATTCTTTCATAGAGAGTAGATTTTTATTGATAACTACCGAATTTTTATAAAAGAGTTTGAATTTTAAAACGTAACAATGTAAATCAGTGTAGATATGGAACAAACCTAGAGGCATATTATAGCTCGGCATGCTACTACCATTGGTTGGAATAAAGTATTTGATCTTTCCGTTGGGATAAAGTTTTGCTGTATCCTTCCAGGCATTTCGCTTGAACCTCTGCGATTCACTAAGAAACTGATGATTTAGATTCGAAACTTTCAAACATACCCTTCGGTTTCGATGCTTTTGGCAGTCGTGAGAGACACACACGATAAGACAACTAGAATGAGTAACTTCATCATCACCTAAAAACTCGAAATATTAATAAAGCATTACTTTATAATATTTCAACTACAACAAGATTTAATGAAGAACAGTTTAGTTGCCGTGCCGGAAATTTCATGGCCGCCCTAAATGAGGCAACATGGATCTCTTGTGCGATTTCGGGTATCCAAATTAAACAAGTTTTTTTCTAATAAATCACGCTATACAGTGTGCGCCACTTGCTTCTGTGCACCCCAAATTTAAGCAATTGGAGCAATTTTTTGAAAATGGCGATTTGGGACTATAAAATGTGTGTTCAGCATGTCAAATAACTACCATATTCAAGGTTTTATCCGGTTTTTTATGGAAAACCAAAAATTTCTTTTGCCGACTTACAACTGTTGGAGGCCAATCGAGCAATATGCCCGTGATCATGGCTGCTTAGCTTCTTTTTATTACCCCACGGTGGTTTTTTCCATATTTACCTGGGTTTCGTAGATGTTGGTCAACGCAGTTTGCAGAACGTACAAATTCTTTACTGATCTTTCTGTTGCTCCATCCGGCTCGTTTGAAGGCACTTATTCTGGCTTGTACAGTTGGGAACAGGAAGGTTCCACGAGATATGTAGAAGAAATTGCTTAAGTTTCATTATAGTTTTATGTATCAGCTGTTTAATCGTAGTTGATGCTATTTTTGAGACGATTCACCATTTAGTTTCAGAGTGCAAGTGGCGCGTTCAAAATTTGAATAATTATTAATAAAATAACTAATAAACAATATAAACGGATAAAACCTTGAATATGGTAGTTATTTGACATGCTGAACACAAATTTTATAGTCCCAAATCGCCATTTTTAAAATTTTGCTCCAAATGCTCAAATTTGGGGGTGCACTTAAGCAAGTGGCGCGCACTGTATTACTCTTTTCCTCTTTTTCTGAGGTAAGAAAGAAACTTATTAAACTAACAAATTGAAAACTAATTTTAATATCCTTCTTTCAGCCAGTTCAATCCATCTCACCAAAGTGATAAAGGAGAATGGATTCGAGGAGTTGGCATTTTTGCTAACGGATCGGTTGATATAGTTGATCCCGATATACTTACCTCATTGTCAGATCCAATTGGAATGATATCAGTCCCAGTTACAGGCACCACACCGACAGCAGGAAAAGAGCCAAACAAACTAAAAACAATAGAAGGTATTCCGCCAAAATACTCTGTTCCAAATTACTTTTTCGGGAGCTCCGAAAACCATATTATACTATTAAAAATAGTTCTTTCAACTGCAGAGTGACACATAACATTCTTGGTGTATTTTGATTATAGTTTTCATGAAGTTGAATTAATTTTAGAATTATTGTTTTAATAACGGTGTAAAAACATAATACATATTACATATTCGTTCAGTTCTTGAGTATGCGAGAGCTCTCCTGAAGGTCGGAGATACCACCTACAGCATTTATAGTCTCTATAGTGATAGAGCTGTCAACAAAGCTACTCGCTTCAAAGGAATTACGGATTATCTGGCAGCTGAAACTGACCACTGCAACGGTTGGTCTTTAAAAATTTCTATACCAGATACCTCTGTCGATAACGTTTTTGAAAGTAGCAACAATTAGCCGCAGCTATATTGGTCCCCCCCATTGATGAATCTGAGTAATGAGAAAGCTATAAAACTTTTGTCACTCGAAATAATTGTTCTTCACAGATAGCGTTTTCTGGCACACTATTATCCCAGATTTCACTACCTGCGAGACAATCTCGTGTTTCGATGGTTCAGGTGATAGAACGCTAGCCTTGACTATAGCGAAAATGGCAGCTTTCATAACCTAGTTCAAATCCCCGCAAACCTACTAAGCATAACAAAGGTAAAAGGGGTAAAATCTACATACACAAAAGGAGCAAGCTCCCGACAAAGTTAAATAACAATATAACTCCCGAAAATATAAAAAAAACAGAGCAACGTGAAGTACGTGTCACAAATTAGGTGCGCTTTTCTTGGCTTATATGGCGTCCAATCCCAACATGTATGCGATATGGTGGCTTCTTTGCGGGACCCAGCCGGGTTTAGACCTTCACTGGAACTGGTTCAAATTCCGTTCTAAAAAAGGTGCAACTTTGCAGCACAATAATTTTAGATAATGGTTTCATTCCTGTGTTCTGTGGCGACCTAAATCTGCACAAAGATAAGCTGTTGGAAAATGTAAAGGCGAAAAAGGACGTTAACCAGAATGTTGAGCAGAGTGGCAGCAACAAAAAGAACCAAAGTATTTTGGAAAATTTCAACGAAAAGGGATATGCGGATTGCTTAAACCCTAAGTGGTCCACGCACAAAACAAAGAGTAGTAAGGTATGTGTTATAGAAGTATTGGGTTTCCCTATCGCTATTTAAATAGCTGTCTCAGCAAGAATGAAAGAAATAGTCTAAATCTATAGTAATAATGGAGTGTTTTAGCCACATTTTTGTGTATACTCTGGTTTTTTTAAAATTTCACAGTCATGTTCAGCAATCTTTTTTTTAACATCCTATTAATATTCCCTAACTCTAACTATATCTTGTAAAAGAATTAGCATGATTATAATGTTTTCAGAGCAAAATCGACTACGTTCTTGTTCAGAAGAAAGACGCTGCGCATGTTATCTGCCATAGACCTCAATTTCCCAAATGCTCAGAATTCACGCACGCACTTATCATCTTCGAAATGGGGCCAGAGGTCAACAAGGAGAGCATACCAACTGCATGTTCTAAGAATGAAACATGCTCCTATAAATGCAAATAAACTTTATTAAGCATGTTAGAAAAAAAATTGTAAATATAATCATCGTCTTGCTAATTCAATATATAATTGAACTGTAATCGAATATTGTAGTTCAACTTAGACGGAATCGAAGTCTGATAATTGGAAATCTCTCGAAAACCACGCGAGACCTGCCAAGGTAACGAAATAAAGGGTTCCATTCTTTTCAGATCCTAATATAGTTCGTTTATCGAAACTATTGAATGAAATTTGCAAGAAAAATCAGGCGCATAGTTTTTGGCCAGTTATTTCGAAAGATGTATAATTAACAAAACCGGAATAACAAAATAAGCCAAGGTTCGAGCAACCGATGCTTGCAGTCCTGTGAATATGATTCGAACTGTTCGTTACCTTAGGGTGCAGCGTGTTGCCTGCTGGTTCCTATATCCTAATTGCAGTGCCATTGATATAGACCATAACAGAAAAAGGACTGCAGTGAGCGGTGTTGTTTAAGGTTTCAAAAATCGCTCGTTCTGTGGCAAAATTAAACTTCCACAATTTGGTTCAATGCGTAATTTTTTGTTTGCTGTCAGAAAAATATTGTTGTACTCGTTGTATTGTGTATCATATCCAGAAAAAGACAAATACGCAAATGCGGAAGCCAATGTATACCACCGCGCTCTCTGGTCGTTTGCACCAACGCTCGGGCGCGGGCGGATCGCTTTAATTGGCGCCCCAGCGCACATCCCCGCCCGCGCCGGGATGCACCAATATCCCTACTTCCCGCCCGCGACCGCCCTAAGTTCCAATAGGTTTTAGACACAGAAAACATTTTTATTTAAAGAATTCGAATATAGTTCATCGATGTTTTCCTATGAGCAGAGTGTTATACATTAACGTTACATAGTACGGGATATTGGAGCATCGCGTGCGCGGGCGTGCGAGGGAGATAGCCCCGCTCCGCCCGCGCCGTAAACGGGATATTGGTGCATACGGCCACTGAGGTCTTTTGTTTGTTATAGACTATATCTAGTCAAGTTTTGCTCCAATGTAACAAAAACGTTTTTCTTCAGTCTAAGAGAATTACAATTGTTTTTATATTTATTAGAACTTTCTGATCATAAAAAGAACAATAAAATTATATTAAGACACAATATTATGCCCAGTCCAGGGAAGGCTGTTCTTAACATACATACATATAATGAAATACCGCGTATTTTTGTGAAAATGTACTCTAGACACGAAAGATAATAGTAAAAAGCAGTAAATAGTTACTTATAGGCACCGAAAATAAATCTAAACACATTTAACAGGTGGAAATGTACAATATTTAAGTTAAATTTAGACAATGTTGTTTTATTCAGAATATATTCTTCTAACTGTTAGTTAGATTGGCTATTTCTGATGAATTAATTATGTTTTTGTAAATAAAGAAACTTTTTACAAGACTAGAATAGTATCAACATTGAGTGAAGTAATTGAGCAGTACTATTTATAAGACTGAGAGTGTTTGGTGACCGGTTTGAGTTGGGGCGCCGTTTAGGCAGCCATTGGCAGTAGAGCGCGTTAGTATTCCGTCTCTAGTTGACCGTCGACGAGCTTCAGCGTTCGCGTTCGACGTACTGAAACGAGAGTGGATGTATACTTTCGGTTGGGTTTTTCCAACAAATTTGGAAAAGAACAAGTAGCAGGGTTTCGACAGTTTATGCCAGTATCTTCTGAGCATGGACTGTTCTTTCTAAAATTGCGTCTTAAATGCAGAAAACATGGGATAAGTAAGCTGCTGGTTTCCCAAGCCTTCAGCAGCCATTGTTGAATTCTTTTCAGATGCAAAGACCGCTGATCTAATCACTTGTTTATTAGAAGTGAAATACAGGCATTTTGTACCAGTGACGCTGTTTTTTAGCAAGTTTGAATTCTCTTATAAACAATATTTTTTACTAAACTTACACGACTTTCTATTGAATTGTCTTGCTCGTCTCCTCTGATCTCTCGCCTCACTTGGCATTGTGGCTGCTTTAGCTAGACTGTTAAGGATCTCGTCATCAGGGGAATCGCCGTCACCGATGTCAGCAGCGACTGGAAATAAAAATATTTATTTGAAAACTTAGTTAACATAAACTTTTTTGATTTGCAAGAACTTTTTATTAGAGGCCAAAAGTTCAGGAGAACACCAGTCGTTGATTACTTTTCAAATTCTGACTGTAAAATTTAGATATATATGCAAGAACCAATAGTTGTGAAATGCAATACTCCTTACTACCTACTATGATCTTATTTAACTTGTTGCAACCCTCTATAAGGGGAATATTTTAGTAATAAATAATTGAGGATTAAGGGTTTCATTCCTATATATATATCCCTCTAATAGATTATTCTAGTTTCAACTCCAATAACTTACTTTGTTTAGGTGTTTTATCCGGTATCGGCCTGGCTCTCCTCCTTAGGGTACCGTCACCGTCTGCTAAGTTTGTCAGTACACGAGACAGCTCGTCGTGACGCTGCAATTACCTTTTTTATAAAGAACAACAACTATTAGATTAGAGAAGTTAAGTTTTATTTGAAAAATAAAATAAAAAAGGGTTAAAATTACCTCTTCTGCGCATTTGGGCGCGATTGTGTTGGCGGGGGCTCTTCGCCTCTGAGGACTACCGTTCTCAGCGGCGCCTTCTGTAGCCCACATCTTGCCTCTGAAAGAACAAACAATTAATACTGCTTTGATAATTTGGAAATATACTTTTTATTCGCTATATATTATTAATAAATTGAAGTGGAATTGAAGGTATTTCTGGATAGTTCAATTTATACAAACATAATTCAACAAAATAATAACTATTAGTTTTCTTTAATAACATATTATTATAAATGCAAACCTCGTCTTATTCCTTTCTCTCTTTTCAGCAATTCTTTTCCGTTGTTGTAAGATTTTGTCTCTGGTAGTACGGTACTCAAGAGCAAATTCGGTCACCTAAAATTAGTTTTTTTAGAATTTTTTATCTTGATATTTCGAGGATAGTTATAACTGGTTCAAAAAACTAAGAACTTACCATTTTGAAAACTTCATTTGGCGGCGTATCTGGGATCTCCTTAACTGAGTATCCGAAGTACATCAGGAAGGAATGCCACCTAAAATAATACGCGATTGATTTTTATAGTGTTTTAAATGTATCGATTTTATCATATATAAAATAAGCAGGTGGTTTGCCCTAGTGGTCATAGCAGCGTTCTCTGAATCCGTGAGGATTTGAGGATGTGGGTTCGACTCCCCGTAGCTGCAGAAGGCTTGGGAAACCAGCAGCGTATTTATCCCATGTTGCGTGCACCCGAAGACTGAATGTTATAAAGGAGCCGTCTCTGCTCAAAAGATTCCGGAGTGAATGGCCGAACTCTGCCCCGAAGAAATCTAGTATTATTGTGGTACGAGTGATACAGGAAATAAATTACTTTTCTTTTATAAAATAAGATCAGCTAATCATTAAATCAAATGCTCATTCTCTAGTTTACTGAATATAGAGCTATAGAATCCAATTGATAAATACAACCTTTTTTAGGAAACTTCAATGTTGCTAACATACCTATGTCTAGATAACCTCAGAATATCCTTTAATTGTTGGATTCTAGCGGCTACATCTAGTAGATATTCGTTAATCTTCTGTTTCATAGATGAATTATCATTCTTGCTAATCTTAGTCAGATACTCCCAACTTTGTTTACATTCTTTCTCTAGACGCTGCAGATTCTCTTGTAGCTCTTTGTAGTCAATCTAGAATACATTTATTCTAATAACAAGATTTGAACATATGAAGGAATTGTATGGAATCATTTGTTTTTAATAGAATGATTGATGTTTAAGTTTAGCATAAAAGTTTTTACTAGTTTTGTAACAATAAGCATTCGAAATGATTCAAAAACAATTTTCATTGCAGAATTGCAGATATAGCTGTACCCAGAGCTAGTTTTCGTCCTGGAGAGAGGCGGCGCATATTAAAATAAATGAAAAAAACGATAGACTGAAAACCTTTCCTTCAAAAATACAATTAATTTAATAAAACACCGTCTTTCTCCCGTAAATTGCAGCTCTTGGAACATACTATATCAAAGAGCCTTTTGATTTACTAGCAATAAGCATTGTAAACATTTGTAGATTTTTTGAAAACTCTTACTTTTCTTTCGACTCACCCTTGAAAACCTAGCTACAGCTCCGAATTCCGAATATAGATCAGTTCCCTCTGGATAGTGATCGACCATATGCTCAGCCAGATGGTAGGTAAGTGGATGTTTATAGACAGGATCTTTAACTTCTGAAGCCTTTGTTAGATAGTCCAAGTAGAAACCTTTGATCTGAAAGTAACATCACGTTGATAATTGTACTAGTCTATTCAAGAATAATAATGGAGTGTTAAAAAATAATCTCGTTAAAAATGGTTCCGAAAGTATTCGAACACCGAAAATTTCCTTAAAATACGCAAGCAACACTTCATTATTCCTGTTGACTGTAAAGCTGATTGAACTTACTTTGGTAAAGTTTCTTCAACTACTTTTAAAAAGTTATAGTTTATAACAATTAATCAGCAAGATTAAGTTTATATAAGATAACAATAACTACCTCAGTTCCACAGAGTGAATTTCCAATTGCCAACAGCATTCCCATGGCTGTTTTAAAGGTTTTTGACTCTTCCATTTCTTTCATGGCCAGCTGGAGGTCCATGAGGGGTTCGGCGATGTCCTAAAAGAAAACATGTATTTCAAGTAATACTGGTTAATTATATTGGGAATTGCTATTATTATATAGTCTATAACAAACAAAAGACCTCAAAGCGCGGTGTTATACATAGGCTCCCGTAATTGCGTATTTCTTCTTTTTCTGGACATGATACAAAACAAAACTAGTACAATAATTCTTTTTTGACAACAAACAAAACATTGCGCATCGAACCATATAATGGAAGTTTAATTTTTCCACAGAACGAGCGATTTTTGAAATATTAAACAACAATGCTCACTACAGTGTTTTTTTTCTGTTATGGACTATAGAAACTTAATGGAAGCAGGAATATTCAGAAGCATTTGACTAGTAGTATAGGTATTGTATTTTCTAACCTTTTCAATACTCTTATAGTCCAATGTAAACAACCATAACTTCAATCTCTCCATAAGACAAGGAATAGCGTGTAGTTTCATTAAGAACTGTTCAGCGGGGCCCTGGAAAAGATTCAAAATTACTTATACTATAGATTCCCAAATTATGAAGTTTGGTTTGTTTATTTACTGGAATATTGTTATTTTAATAAAACAACCGCTGTTGACTAGAACGTTAAGACTGTTTCGTGTGATTGATATACTTAAAATAAATGGAATACTGATTGAAGTTTTTTGTTCAAAACTACATTTATTTATTTTTAACACCGCCTTTCTCCAAGATATTGCACTAAAACCTATCTTTTGATGCAGACTATACTCACCAATGTCATTTCGGGGTTCTCTGCATGCTTGATAGATATCTTCTCTATTTCTGGATCAGTAGGCATCATTGTTTTTAGAATCTTCTCTATTCCGTCCTTGTTCAGAACCAGTGAATCGAACTTCTATAATAGATACTATTTCACTTTTGTCATAATAGAATATGTATTGTTCGACAACCAAATCATTTGTATTACTTTATCTGAGCGGAGTGTCCTGGAGGAACCTATAGTCGGTGGACTAATCGCTTGCAAAGGATTACTGTACGAATGCAAATTTATTAGATCTTATTAGAGTAATTAGAGCAAATCTGTGCTCTAATTTTTTAGACCTTTAATTTTTTGTGGCAAGCGATTAGACTGTCAACTGGAGCCATATTTTCTTTCATAAACAGTTTGGGCGTTTTACAGTATTTGTAAAGCCGATGTTACTATCTATATTGAGTGCTCGGTAAAGACAATGTAACATAAAAGGACTAGGCCCCGATAGAGTTCACTTATTGAATTAATAAAAGGTTTCAACTGACCATGATTGCTGCTGGAATAACCGATGTGGGCGGTAGTTTAGTCAGGCCAATATTGATTGCTTGAGATCTTTTCATATCCAACACTTGTAGCATTTGTGGTTTGGCTTCTGCGGCTTTCTGAAGGGAATTACAATACTTTCAGTTACAATTTATTTATTTTGTTTTAATTTCCTTTTTATTTTATTTGCGAGTTTTCTGAAGCCTTTAAAGTACTCGACTCTAAAGTTTGATTCGAAAGTAATAATGGAGTGTTATAAAAGATCTCGTTGAAAATATCTCTAAAGGTATTGGAAAACCGAAAATATACGCAAAATCTCCTTAAAATACGCAAGTAACACTGTATTATTCCTCTTGAATTAGACTGTACTTGAAATTCTACTATAAATAAAGCAATACGGCTTCATATACATGCTTACGAATATGTAGTTTTTAGGTTGAAATCGTTTTTCAACATCTTATTTGAAACTTTTCATCTCTAAAATATTACCTTAACAACAACTTCTTTTTGTTGTTTTGTTTCGAATAACTGTACTAGCTTATTAGCATCGAACTGTGGCAGATCCAATCCATGCCAGAAGGTTCCCTTTTGCTTTAGCGAAGGTACCGGTGGGGGTTCTACAGCAGCGGGCTTCCAATGCAGTTTCAGAACTCCACGGGATTGAGGTCCTGGAAAATGTCTGTGAATTCGGTTTCTATTTTTTAGCTGCATATCGATTTCTTCCGATATTTGAATAGAACAGGAATTCAGTATGAAAACAGTTTTGATATATGTGTTTGCACAGAATCCGCCGGGTTCTTGGTTTTTCAAAGTTTTTTTTGTTTTTAAATAATATACCTGGACTTAAATCCCGCTTCTGATGGATATTGGCCGGAGGAGGGGGCGGTGCCAAGCCTCCTCCCATTGGTGGCGGAGGCGGGGCCGGAGGCGCTGGTGAGCCAAGGCCTTTTCCGAGTACTGAAAGATTGAAGACTTATTTTATATTTCGTATTATATTTCTGTCAAATGTTATATAGCAAACTCCATTTTCTCAAATGTGTGACAATGTTTTTATAAAGAGTGAATACGTTAACTTTTCCAGTTTTCTTAACATTACTGTTCTGAAAACTTACACCTAGGCGGTAGCGGAATTCCTCCCGGTGGTGGTGGAGGCGGTATTCCTCCACCTCCGTATCCACGGTCTTGTTCATCCTGGAGTTGAGCAGCTCTTGCCATAACTAGCGGATCTTGCTCATATTCGGCTCCATGGAATTCGGAGAAGTCGAGGTCGTTGATGATCAGTGGGCGTGACTTTAGGTTCTCGGAAGCCTGAAAAGTTAACATGCTTCAAGCCATTTTTTCCACATTCGAAGGAGATTAAAGTAATTTACAGAATATAAATGACTGAACCATTGGATTCACTTTAAATATGTAAGTAAAGTTACAAACCTTTTTCCATTGAACTTCAGCTTCACTCTCCCTATTGATGACTCCATCGCGGTTGCTTTCTGCGGCCTTGGCGGCTCTCTTCTGAAGCATCGCGGCAAAACCACCACTCATATCGTCCTTGACAATCTGAAATAATACTATTTATATAAAATTTAGATATTTAGCCAAACCAACACAGATAATCTTTCAAATATTGTTTAATGAATATTGAATTATAACAGAAGTTGCCTACCTTAGCCCTAGGAGCAACTGGTTTATCTTCAGGTTCTGGTTCTGGTGCTTTCGTCACAATCGGATCCGGGAACTCCATGGTCTTTGGTTCGGTAGGACTGAATAAGGTGGGGAACGAAGGAGGTGGAGCGCGGACCTGGAAGTAAAAGCTTAGTTTTTAGATACCATTTGTCAATGGAGTATTTACAATTTGTATTTTAGTTGGGATTAGGGGTTCCTTCGAAATCAGTAGAAGTTGTGCTGCGTTTCGGAAAATGAAATGAAATATGACAGTTTGTTCAATAGAAAAAAGAGCACAAATTTTCCCTCAACTTTAAACCAGTGGATATTTTCTATAGTCGAATTCAAAAGTAATACCGCCATGTAGGTATTTTACCATTTTACACACTACATCCGCTGGCAATTTACGCGCGTCGAACCTACAATTGCAAGTTTGCCTTCATTTCGTAAGTCTCGTACGAGAATTTAATTTTCCACCTGCGCCAAAACTAACTTTACACGGCTGTATTACTCTTGCATCCGACTATAGTGAGATACAAATATTGTATAAACTTTACAAACATTTCTACTTACATGTTTATCTTCCTCCAGCGGAGTTGTTGGTTGTTCGTTTTCTTGGTTCTCTACTATTCTTAATGGTTCCGGTATCTTCTTAGCTGCTGTGCCATTCTGAGTTGGCTGTGGAGCACAGTCCATGATAGAAGGAGTCTTATCCTCCACAGCTCCGTTACGCCATGGCAGAGTACTGTTCTTGGAGACTTGAGGAACGATCTCACTGGAAATATTTTGTTATTGTAGTCTATAACAAACAAAAGACCTCAGAGCGCGGTGGTATACATAGGCTTCCAAAATTGCGTATTTGTCTTTTTCTGGACATGACACAACAAAAACTAGTACAGTAATATTTTTCTAACAATAAACAAAAAATTGCGAATCGAACCATATAATGGAAGTTTAATTTGGAAGTTTAACCATACAGAACGAGCGATTTTCGAAACCTTAAACAACACCGCTCACTGGAGTCCGGAAAAGCTAATAAACTATAAGACACTTTTGCTTTTATCTACTTTAAATGAATACATGAACAACTGGTTTTCAAATTAGAAAAAAATGATGAAAACAGTCTTCTATTAAGAACTATATAAATATGTATACTAAATGTTTTACTAGAACAACTTACTCCTGTTTATTGAATACTCCTCTTGATTGTGCAAATGCAATATGTTCTTCTTGTCGCTGTTTAGCATCATGATGCCTTCTTCGCATAGCTGCACGACGGTCATTAGATTCAGTTGGCTGAGAACGGTTAGACTGTTGAGAAAACGACCTTAAGTAAGACTTAAGAGACTATCCTGACTATTTTTATAGTTCCTTAATAGTATATGAGTTTTATATTAATAGTTGTGAATCTAAAGTACCCATTCTAGAGCTGAGCTGTTGTGGTAAAACGTGTATGAGTATGCTATAGTCGAATTCAAAAGTAATACTGCCGTCTTAATAAAATTGGGTTTACAAAAGTGTTGCAATAGTTTGTCTGAGTGAGGTCGTACGAAAGCAATGATGCAATCTGCTGGTATCGCGCGCGTAGAATGCCAGCAGGCGCAGTGTTAAAAATAAAGACATACGCAGCATACACGGCCTTACAACTTTTGAATCTGACTATACAAACTTTACGAAACAGTGGTTTATTATATAATTAGTTTCCCTTTTTAATTTTGTGTGACAGCAACATAAATTATGTGCCTGCTTGTAAAGTGCTTATACAAAACCGTGTGTGAACCACAAAAATTATAGAACAACATCAAAATGTGATTTTCTTTTATTAGAAACAGTATTTAGTGCTCTGAAACATGTTGAAAATGCATATTTGTGAGGTTTAATACACCTCAACACTATTAAAAAAGACAATTATGTTAAAATTAGTAATAAAACCACTTCAAAAACTTCAAAACTAAATAATTTCTTGCTGAAAAACCACTCTCGTGCACCTACCAATCGTTTTCATTGTTCTCACTGCTGTTTGAAGCTGTTTCCACATCCTGTTGGTCCTGAGGCGCTTCTAGGTGGGTTACTGTAGCTGCTTCCAGAGGCGCTGCGGTTTGGTTTGCTGTCGGCTCCGCCTGTGGCGCGGCTGCGTCCACAACTGGCGCTTCAATGAATTTCCAGACGCCGTTCTCGAAAACTTCGAACCTTTGAGTTTCTGGTTCTGCTGCTGCAACCTCCACTTTCTGAGGTGGAGGTGAGGGTTCTCGATCTACGGCATCTGGCCGGACCGTTTGATCAGACTCGCGTCTCATAGGACTAACTCGACGGAGTGGTTTCATTAGTAGAACACCGCCATCTGTATATGACCATCCATTAGTTGGAGGTTTCTTGACAACTTCGGTCGGTTCCACCTTCATAGCTAGAATGTTGTCTAACTCTGTGGTATCGAAGGGTCGGAAGGTGACGGGCGGTGGTCGTAGAGTTGACTGTGGTGGAGTCTCTTCCGCTGGTGGACTGACTGAAGGTGGTGTTGGAGGTATGTTGGATGCGGTGGCCGCAGCGTGCTGTACCACATCAGGAAGGTCGAATCTGGAGCGGAGACGAGGACTTCTGGGGGAATGACCGTCGCGTCTAAATAGAGTCACCCTACACGAATCATGCAATTATTTTGAACAAATAATTTCTTTAATAACAGTTTGAAGCTAGTCACGGTACTTTTGGCTATATGCAGAGTTCTTTTAAAAGTCTAGACAGCTAGCGCGGTATCATAATTACCGTATAGTTATAGTCGGATTCGAAAGTAATACGGCTGTGTTAATAGGCAGGAGCGCTGCAATATTCTGTATGAGTAAGGCAAAGCGAAAACAAGTCTGCAATCTGCTGATATCGCGCGCGTAAAATTCCAGCAGGCGCAGTGTTAAATATAACGAAATACGCAGCATACACGGCCTTTTTTAGTTAATTTGTAATAAGAAACCTGGGTTTCCACATTTCTTTAGAACAACAGCAAATAGATAACATACTACGCTAACTGTCTAGATTTTACAACAAACCTCACCAAATTCAAATGTTCATGACTGGCTTCAAACAATTGTTTTACAATTTGTCCTGATTCAGTAATGTTTAGTAATGAGATCGTGCTCTCCCCTTACCCTCATGCAATATAACTGTACACTAATTTGTTACATGCAGTCAAGACAGTGATGAAAATATATTCAAATTTTGTTATTTACAGTAATTTTGTATAGAAAATACCAAAAAAGGTGAATCAAAATGCCTTTTGCAATAAATTTTTTAAATATCTTTATTCTGCTTCACTTGGCAATAATTACTAATATATTAAAAGGCTACAGTAGAAATTGTAATTTCACATAGTCAAATGCAAAAGTAACGAGGCCGTCTTAACAACTGAATAGCCTTCTAAGTTTGTTAAATACGCAAAATTCTTATAGAAAAAAGTAGACATGGCTTCTTAACTCTTGTAAAATACTATATTTCGTTTATAAACATTGGACATGGGTGCATTAACTAACCTCATCTTAACAGTGTTAGAATCCTCTTCACTGTCACCTCGTTCGTCTTCTTGGTTTAGTTCTCGTTCATACAGCTTACACTGCTCCAGAAGTTCACTGAAAATAACAAACTGTTTCTTTAAAACTAAAGATTCAAAACTAATGGTTCTATTAAACTGATGGAGTCTATAACAAACAAGAGACCTCAGAGCGCGGTGGTATAGGCTTCCGCAATTGCGTATTTGTCTTTTTCTGGATGTGATACGGAATAAAACTATTACAATAATATTTTCCTGATAACAAACCAAAAATTGCGCATCTAAACATATAATGAAAGTTAAGTTTGCCACAGAAAGAGCGATCTTCCAAACCTTAAACAACACCGCCCACTGCAGTCTTTTTTTTTGTTATGGAGTATAGTAAACTATACAAAAAAGAAATTGAGTTATTCGACCAAAGGTCAACAATAAAAGAAAAATAGCAAGAAATAAAGTTAAGCATTTATAAATTTTTAAAGAATTTAAATCAAAATACTTATGTAAACGACTAATATAAAACTTTCCGTCTAGCAAAATTTCATTATAAAACTTCATTTTATTAGAGCTCTCAAACTTTCCAAATGCCAAAGAGTCTGTGTTCACTTTGTTGGTTGTAATGTTTTAGTAAGCCCTAACAGACAGTCGGTGAAAGAAGTCGTGAGAAAAATGTTAAAAATTTATGAAAAGAATTTTTATTATGTCTTCATTTTGTTATTCCATTATAATTTGATAAAAACTTACGAATTTCCCGTTTTTTGTAGTCTAGACATAACTTCTTCCATTCCGAGAGTGTCAAGTGTATCCACGGCATCGTAGAATGTATCCTAAATTGCCAAATTGTACTTTCCATCCCATCTCAAATAGTTCTAGTTCACTTATCTAAAGTTCTAGTCGTATGTATTCAAAAGTAATAAGGCCGTGTTAATAAGCAGGATTGTTGTAATATTTTATTTGAGTAAGGCATAGCGAAAGCAAGTTTGCAATTTGCTGATACTGCGCGCGTAGAATGCAAGTAGGCGCAGTGTTGAAAATAACGAAATACGCAGCATACACGGCCTTATTACTTTTGAATCTGACTATATGTGCAATGTTTCATATATCGTTTTTGAACTTAAAGAACGTTCGTCCAGGATGTAATGTTAGTATAAATAATTATAATATAGCAAGTTCGCTTGACAACATTGTTACAAATGTTAACAGTAATAAAAGAGTTGAACTTACCCTATCAGGAATGCCATGTAGGGATTTATTAATTACGGTT
Organism: Phasmarhabditis papillosa; assembly: GCA_034691345.1. Classification (NCBI taxonomy): domain Eukaryota; kingdom Metazoa; phylum Nematoda; class Chromadorea; order Rhabditida; family Rhabditidae; genus Pellioditis; species Pellioditis papillosa. The sequence goes on along the minus strand of JAQGAV010001109.1, from coordinate 6,524 downwards.
AGAGCGTAGACTAAGGTCTCTGGATCAGGGGAATCCTTCTCCGACAATACCTTCATCATATTCGTCCAGTCGGGTTGAGCTAAATAAAATATACGTTGTGAGCAAAAAATTGAAGCAACATTCTCGTATTCAATTTAAAATAACAATGTTCTTTTAAAGTAATCACAACCAATATCAGAAAGATAAAAGTATAGTTCATCTCAAGACTTAGGTTTCCAGCGCGGTATCACGAATGGGGTGCAGTGTTAGAAAAACTGAATGTAATTCCGGTCAACCTGGTGCGTTTTCTCCAAAAGTACATTCATTTTTTATAACACGGCACCCCGCCCGTGATACCGTGCTGCAAACCTAGTTCTTGAGATAGACTATAGTTTAATTGCGTTTATGACACCGTACCTTTAGTTTTATCAACAACTGAGATAGCTGTAAGTACCAGTAGAGCATTATTGTCATTGTATTCAATAAAGACTAACAATAACTTCAGAGCTGTCTTAACAACCAATCGGAACTAAAATATAACCAGGAATATAAGAAAATATAATCGACTGTTAATTTGTTGCTTTTTCATGGTAGACTAAACTGCCTGAATAAGCTGAGAAAAATGAATGTAAAATCGGTTGCATTTTCTCCAAAAGTGAATTCATTTTTTATAACACGGCGCCCCGCTCGAAACTTAGGTTTTGAGATGGACTATACTTGTCTGTAAGATTTCTTAAAACATAAGGCACGAATATACAACAGTAACACGCTACTTTAGCTCATCTTGAACTTCTAGATTACTATTATATGCAAACACATAAAACTTGTTTATCTTGGAACAGACTTCGTAAAAACTTTCATACAACTGGACAACTTACCCATTCGACTCTATAGGGACTCATTTCCTTAAACTCGTCTTCATCGAACAACTAAACAAGGACAAACATATAGGGTTAACATAGAAAACAACGGGAACAGACTATACTAACAAAAGAAAAGAAAACTTTGTAAGTTGACTTCAACTTAACTTCAACAACATTTATAAGCTGGACTGGACGTAAAAAAGCATTCAGATGAATTTTTGTATCATTTTTCAATCAACAACGTTACACGTTATAGTCCTTCTAATCCAAGATCGTGCCGACCTTATTTGATGCGCTGAATTGCAAAATTTCTCTTCAAAAAGGTCGGAAATGACCAATATTGAACTTTTTGCATGCAAATTTTACAACACCGCGTTTCATGTAAGGCTAGCGCGGTACAGTCTAAGTTATTAAACAGACTAGATAAAAAATATTTTATACTATCAGAATCAACCCTGAATCTCGCAAAATGATACTCTATAACCTACCGGTGAGTCCAGTAACTCATATAACCATTGAATAGTTGCATTATGTGCTATAATACCATTCATACCATCTACATACAGCATAACCTGACCCAATGCTGAAATATTTATTGTTAACGAGGTTTATCTGTATTTAATTGTTAAAATAATTCTTAAGATCACTAACAAAAAAAGATAGTTCCTCTTTACACTTTAGTTTATTTCACTATTTATATATAGAACACCTATATTTATTGAATATATTTTTATATCAAAACTTTTCTTAATTAGGAGTTGAATGTGAAGTATAAGTTTGTACAAAAGAATGGTTACAAACCTCTACCCTAACAAACATTTAATAGAGTTTTCTAACTATATGTTTATTCCTAGGTTTTAATTTCAGTTCTTTCATAACGCTTCGTTGCTTATTTCAAATCAGATACACAAAATTTAGCTCTACGGCGCACCTGGTTGGGCAGGCAGGTGAGTTATCTGGTCGGGATCTCGCTAATGCTTTGATGTATTCGATTTTAATGCGTAATTAAGAAATTTGCTGATTTAGGGAAGTATTTCTAAAGAAAGGAATGTCCAAAACAATTAAACTCAAAGCTGTGTATTTTTAGTACGAAAATGTACGATAATAAAAGTGTACTGTACGAACTGAATTTTATTGGAGCGACCGAAAAAAGGCGCGCAATATGACTATGAAACTCCAAAGAAGCTTTATTTGTAACAAAACTCTGTTTTGGCAAGTTATTGTATCTAGTACTTCCTTTCTCTAAAAACCTTCACTGCATTTCCTTACTAAGCTCTCGTTTTACAACCAAAATCGCTGCGCATCGCGTCAAAATCAAACAGGAAGTCCTTTAATTATGCGAAATTCAATGCAAAGTGACAGGAACGACGCTCAAGAAAAACAAAATACCTCACAAAAAGAAAAAGAAAATTTAAAATAAGCGAACTATTTTAAAATAAGAGTAAAAAACTAACCTCTAAGAATATAGTTTTGATGGTTTTGGTCGGCAGTTCTGCCTAGTCGAATCATACAGTCTAAACCGCCATTCTGCACGAACTCGTGAACTAAGTCTTTGTCATCCTGAAGATCACAGTTTACTTTAGTAACGGTTATTGTTTTTGTTTAGTTTAAAATATAGGATTGTAAAAAGTAACTCAAATTTTAGTTGCCTCAAAGATGAAGCTTATAGTCGACGGATCAATCGTTTGCAGAGGTGTATAGTAGAATTTAGAAGGAGCGCGGAAACCGAAAGAAAATGTACAAGCAACCGATATAATTGTGCGCTCGCCTTATAATAAATAGACCTTTAAACTACATGAGATTTGTTCGTATACTATAATGACAAAGTTGAAAAACAGAAAAGTAGACTATAAAACTTACTTGAAAGATTTGTTTTAGTGAAAATAATGCCCGTCTTTGATCACGACCATTTGCGGTGAGAAGTTTATCTGTAATTAGGTTTATATGCTCAATTATGAAATAGTAAGATCCGAGAGTAACAATGGAGTGTTAAAAAAGAATCTCGCCTAAAATGGCTCGTACGCAATACGCAAGTAACACTCCATTATTCCTCTTGAATCAGACTATAGATTTGGTTTATATTGTTAAAATGAAACAGGTTAACAAAGGCCAACGTTCGATGCAAAAATTTAAACGTTGCTTTTATTTATATTCTTCTTAAATTAAGAATAAAATTCTTTTATTTATAAATGAAACCCACCAATTATTGTTTTAACCCGTAGTGAAGTTTGCGTGCGTAGCACAAGACTACATCGTCTACTGAAATCGAAAGCATTAATATTGTTAGTTTAACAAAATTAGAATTCTCTAATATAACTTTCTCTCTCATTCATTATAAAACTATTATTAAAATTAACCTATTTAAATAATCATCTCCCCAATCAAAGTCATCTTCTTCGGTACCGGAACTCTCATTCGCAGTATAAGCGTTGCTGCTCGAACGCGATGCGACCGCTCCCCGAGGCGAGAACCGCGCCGCTACCGTACTCAAGGGAGGCGAACTCTTAACCGGGGACACTGAAGATGAGCTACAAAGATCCAGACTGGACTTCCGATCCGAACGGTAACCACTATCCTCCCTAAGGTGTAGTGGTGGTAGTGTTGAGGTAGGTAGTACTGGCGGTGGTTCTGGGTCTCGAGCGGATAACGCCACCGGACGGAATGGTTCGATTCGGACTACAGTATCCGGTAATTTGTGTCTCGTAAAGGGGTCAACCGGCTTAAGAGGTCTTTCATAAGGTGTAGCTGAATACCGGTAAGGATCCTGTGGCACCCGTTCAACTGCAGGTTGTCTAGCCGCTCGGGGAGGACTCGCTCTTCGATTCAAAGGTCTGTAGTCGTCGACATCATCGACAAATTGAATGGGTCTCGCAACGACCGATATGGTGTCCGGTAGCTTTAAGATAGGTTGAGGAGCGTGGTCGACGGGGTTTAGATCAGTGTAACTTCTAGCGGGTTTGGCCGGAGGGAATGGAGTAGCAGTAGCATTAGACATTGCAGAATCATCATCAATAAATGGTATCACATCAATTTCAACAGGCGCAGCGGCGTGAAGTACAGTTGGCCTGCGCACAAAGTTGCGCGGTAAACTGTTAGAATTGCTTGGCGGGCCATCACAACTAGTCGAATACCAGGCCTTCTCTTTCCGAGGATCATCCCCAGAACCCATAGTGCTCCTTCTAGCTAGCGAGACATTCCTACATCCTGGAGCAATCGGAACTTCTGAACTTTTGCTTCGGGGTTTATCCGGATAAGCTGAAGTCGGTACCGGTGGTGGGGTTGCTGAGGAGGTAGAGAGTTGCCGGAGTGGCTTGACAATCAGGGGTAGGTCCTTTTGCGTCTTAGGACGATAAGCGTCAATTTCATTAAAAGTACAAGTAAGTTTGCCTAGTCGGGGCACAGCGGTAACCGTACTCCCGTTGGCTGGAGCTCTAGCATCAATATGAATACTTAGGTCAATATCATAAGCTCGAAGAGTGGGCCGAGGCTGGTCCGGTGGAGTCGAGGTACCGTAGATCGACTCATAGGTTGGGGCCTGACGCAGTGAGGATTTAACCGGAGCCGCGGAGTAGATGGCTTTTTCCGGAGTTCGACTGCTGCTACTCCCAATAACCGGTACAGCGGAATACTTGAGTGGTGGGAAACGGTCGGTGGAATAGTGAGAATCATAGCCGGAAGACATTCTCAGAAAATAATCTATATTATCTTTAGAAGACTTTAAAATTCCGCATAGCAATCGATAATATCAATATTAAAATTTATGAATATAGCTGTGGGTGCTGACAAGGGACTAATATTGAAAAGGGGCGGAGCCAAGGCTGAATTGCGCCCGCGCTGCGGGACCCTCCGGGGTTCGGCCCTAAAAGGGAAAAGTGATCTCGGACGAGAGAAGGCAATATCATGGATAATAGAGAGACGCAGAGTCATCTGGGGAATCCAAGAGAAAGCAAATGTTTTAAATTGAGATGAACCTCGATATCATATTTAAATGAAGGAAATTACGAAATTACAGGGATTTTAACAGGGGAACGCCATTATAATCAACTTTGTTTAGAGTAGCAGTTAAATAAGTATTTGTATTCAGACTGCGCAAAACAGACTGCGCAAAAGTTGGCACGGCGCGCCATCCATTAAACATGAAATTCCCTTCAAACACATTTATTGTTCCTATAGTATCTACTCGTATACAGTCCCACTGAATGGATTGAATCTCAATGTTAGAGCCGCGCCCAAGCCAAAATATGGCGGAAAATGTTCACCCGGCCCCGCCAGTGCAGAATTTTTACAATTCTTAAAATTCATAGAAAGCTATTGGATTAAACATATGCCTTAAGTGCGCTTGCGCTAATACCAAAGACGTGGCGGGAAATCCTGAATTTGAAAAGAAAATGCCGCTACTTTACAAGCGTTCAACGGTCTTGAAGCGGTTGTAAAACATCAGTTCGTAGGTTTTAATCAAAAATATATATAGCAATTAAGCCTTAAATTTTTTAGCAAAAAAAAACTGTTTTTGGGAATGTCTATTTTCCTGCTAGAATCAATCACTATCAATTTCTTTTTTTCACAAGTTGTTAGAATACTCCTGAATCCAATCATTCTATAACTTCTATCAATTTATAAGCAAAACTGTCACATTGTCTACTTTTTGCATGTTAATTGCAGTTTGCGCGCCGGTATAATATGCAAACCAATTAGGCAAATTGATTGTTGTCCACCAGACCACACAACGGCGGGGAGATGGCCTTTTTACCTCAACAAAAAGTGACCTCTAACCCAGTTTGGACAGGATTCATGGGGTTTCCTGTTTGTTTTACATTTGTAATTATGGTTAGGACGATTACTATAATAAACATTTGGTTCAAGAATATTCATAACTGTTCTACTGTTTCCTACAGTTCAAAAGCTAATCAGAATGGCCAAAAGATCAAAGCGTTGAAAATTTGAGAGCTCCCAAACTATGAGAAGCTACAGATATGTGTTTCTTGGAGTAAAGGGTGAATATATTCTTTCAAAAGGTTTGAACTGTTATAGTCTAAGACAAACAAAAGACCGCAGAGCGCGGTGTTATACATAGGATTCAGCAATTGCGTATTTGTCTGTTTCTAGACATGATATAGTTTTGATTATAATCTCACTTCTCAAAAAAGAAGAACTTGTAATTCACAAGTTACTAAATCGATAACTAAATACTCATTATCCAATTACTACTACATATCACCTAATATATCCAAAGGAACGAGAGACTGACTGTTAAGAAGAGAACGCAGATTTAAAGGACTACTAGATACCGTAATCGCCGGAGAGACCTGGATCAGCAATTAACACTCTGGGGGGTCCGCAGTTGATTTGACAATATCAATGTAATATCCACATATTAGAATGGCGTTACAAGGGGTATTAGTATATTTTATAGCAATGAATTTCTTTTGAACCTACTGTTTTTATAACTTGCGGATAAAAGTGTGGAGTTAGTATACAATCTGTATGGAGAGCTAGGTTTGTGTTTGGAGAGTGAGAGGGTTAGATTAGAACAATTTTCTATTCATTTTTATATAGTCTGATTCGAGAGTAATAATGGAGTTTTAAAAAAGAATCTCATTGAAAATAACTCTGAAAGTATTCGAAAACCGAAAATATACGCAAAATTTCCTTAAAATACGCAAGTAACACTCCATTATTCAT
>JAQGAV010001108.1:0-23464 GCA_034691345.1 Phasmarhabditis papillosa | reverse complement strand
TTTTACTAAAAATTTTGTTGAAAAATTGTGAAAAATCAAAAAAATTGTTATGAGGTCTTTGTGAAAAGCCCGGCCCGATGAGAGGTCTGTGTCTGGGCGTTCATCGGTTATAAAGCCGGGTACCGGTTTGTCCTCCCAAATTGTGAATTTGTTTGGGTGGATTAATTCCACCGTGATCAGTAGAAGTTTCCCAACATCGTTATGTCTGTAGGTGATGTCGTTGTTGGTTTTGGCTGGGCACTTGCTTATAATGTGCACTAAGTCTGCCTTATATTCCTGAAATCCTGGGGGGGTGGTTTTCCCAGTTGGCTAGGATGTCTGTGGGGGTGCAGAGTTTACATGGATCTAATGTAGGGACTCCATTGATGAATCTTAGGTCTCCTGTGGTGTATGTGCGAGCTGAGTGAATAAAGGCTTGGGCCCATTCCGAGATAGTCAGTGGAGATGGTTGCCATAGCCATTGATTGTGGCCTGAGTCTTTTAATGTTAGTACGAATTTGGCTGATCGGTAGGTTTCCCTGGCCCATTCTCTAAGGGTATGCTTTGCTACTATTTCTCTTAGTTTATGGGATAGGTTTTTGTTATCCATTTTGGAGAATTTGTATTCCGAGGAGCTGGGGTTAGCTTGGGTTGTTAGTATCGGCAGGCCATCTTCTATCGTTAGTTCAAACTTATGGAATCGGGGGAATTGACCATTCGTGAAGTGGTGGATGCCGTTCCAAAGGTGTAGAAAGGATGTTGTGAATAGGATGAATGCTAAGTCTTTGATTTGGGTGAAGCCTGCTCCACCGTCTTTTGTAGAAGTGTAGAGATATCTGGGTGGAGCGTGGGGCCTGAGTTCCAGCGCTGCTTTAAGAATTCTGGTCATTTGGGTGTCCAATGTATTGATGGATTTCATTGAGGGTATCGAATTGGTGAGAGTGTGTGTTAGTTTTGAGAGGATGAAGGTTTTAATGGCATCTATTTTTTGGACTGTGCTCTTTTCAATGACATAATCAGAATAAAAATGGGATGAAAAATAAATTCAGGAATCGTGCAACAGAGAACGGACATTTTAAATTTCGTTGCGGGACCAGTTACTTTTTTTAACACTGGCGGGCCGTGTCTGATTGTTGTTCCAGTGTACAAATTTCATGCTTCAACCACACGTTATTGCCATAATGCAAAACCGGCAGAGAAAACATGAACGAGAATCTATAATGAACAGTAATGCTTATAACTGCTGTAAAACCTGCCTTATTGAAACTCGAGAAAAAAAATCCCGATTCCGCATAAAGTCTTCTCTACTAGAAAATCACATGGTTTCGTCCTTATTGTGCTTTCAAGAAATGGAACGAGAAGAATAGCGCAGTTTCACTGTCGAATTTCTAATATGAGACTTGGCATTCGAATGTTGCATCATTAGGATGGGATCACATATGATCTTTCAGCATTGCATAGTTCTTAAAAAAAGGTTTAAGATTAGGGAACATGCCTTAGACACATACAAATATTTGTGAAATTGAAACTGCATATCGGATCATCCTTTGTGTGCAGCCAAATGATACTTCAGATATGCAAGTGATACGAACGGTCTTGCAGTGGTATTTATAATCGCCTAAATACAAATACATCGGTGAGAATGAAAGGAGTTCAACCTGTATGACGTTTTCCTGCGTTGGAAACGATTGATTATATTCTATGCATATGAATGGATTTTCACCTACAACAGCGATTTAACGAAGAAGAAAAAAATTGAATTTACCAGTGTATTTCTAAAATGCACTTTAAAATGATACTAGTTGCCGGTTTAATACGGACAAGTTAGTACATCGACTTCTTTTAATGGGTTCCTGGTGCTCGTGAAATGAAGTCCGGCACTCAGCGCCTGATATAAATTCGTAAAGACTTGTTCAAGTAAAACTACGAACCTTATCAAAATACGCATCACAGGCCTAACAGATTTATTTTGTCTTTGAAAGAGCGAGCATCTACTTTGAGGAAAACCCTTTTCTATTCACTCCGTAACTGTGGAGTACTGCCTAAAAGGAACGATATACAAGCAATTGAAATTACGCCAGCAAACCTGTGCAGAAAAGAGTGTACCCATCACTTGCTTCCTTCGTTATTCTTGTCCAGTGTATCTCATTAGGCAATCAAAACCCTAATTAAACAGCTACAACATAAGTTGTTGGCATCCCTGACATATGAATGAGTAAACTGAATTAACAAAACTGCAAACCTTATTTAGCTTATCCTTGGAATAATTATGCCAGATATAGATATTTTTTCGTGGGCGGCTTGCCGACAGTAAGGTGAAAGAAAGAAGAAACCTGTAAATAAATGGATATACACGGACAAATCAGACGAAGCGCTGCAATATGGATCATTCATTGTTATGGTTATGATTTAGCAAAATCGGAAATATATCTTACATCAATAGGTGCTGCTAAAAAGTTACCAGCTGTTTGTTAAGAAATTATGCCAAAGAAGGAAATGTCTTTGAATCACGCACAACGTTCCAGTTTGTTACTGCAAATACTATAGTCTTGCTATAGTACCAACAACATTCTACATTATAAAGTTAATGAAAATAATAAAGGAAGTAGCATACCAACATCCATTGGAGTTATTTCGTTTTTCCGACTCGCAACAATACATGATTGGCTGCGATAATTTCTTCCAGGGTTGCTTTTCTGAACAGGAATGAATGATGGCCATATAAGCAAGCAAATAATCATTCAAGTACCTTTATGCTATGTAGATACACTGTGCGATTGTAGTAGGATGTTAAAGAAACAGATTCAAGCCATAGCAACATGTCTGAATACAATAATATTACACTTATAATACCTATTACAATACCACATCCAGACTACTGGTTATTCCAATATCCAGAAAGTCTCCAATGACATCCATTCCAAAGTTGAAGAACTCAGAAACTTCGGAGTATTCGGTATCCTGGGAAATGGAGACGAGCGATCACCTCATCTGAACTAACAAGTATACAATTTCCATAAACTTAGCAAACCTGAGTGATCACACTGCAAGAATTCCAAATTTTTCACCATGTAGACCTCGGCACTATATTTTCATCCCAATGGTATATCGCTGTATTGAATCTGTTCACCTTGAAATATAAACTGACAGTGCGGAATACACTTAAGAGGTAGCCCTGTGGTTACGGGCCGGCCTGGGCTAGCCCCTTGAACCCGAGACTCTTAAAAAAATGGAAATTCGTATATTTTTTCTATTTAATTTTGGCTTCGATTATGTATACGTATATATACATAGTGTTCTTTAATGTTTATTCATAATTCTAAGTTTTTATACTTGGTATAAACGCGGAAATCTGCAAATTTAGGTATGGGCTCGCGCCGCGATTCATCTGATGATGGAGTTAAGACGGACAAGTATCAGGTTTGTTCCTTGCTGTATATTATAAATACCACTCCTTTGAAGGTGCCGTTATTCGCAGAAGTTAAAGATGGTGCTGCGAAATTCGGGCCTGCACACCAGTACGTGATTCAGTACCTACTAAAATATGGACAGGTGTCGGTAAGTGAAATCTCTCATTAATGACTATCTCATTTTCTCGTTTCAGCAGAAGCGGTTTTACATTGCCTATATTAATTACTTCGCCACGATGATATTAGACAGTTAGTAATGTTGTTCTATTCATTTATCAATTTTTTTAGAGGACGAAAGCGTTGTTTCCAATATCAATGCTTCTCTGGCTCAGTTAATGGAACTTACGTCCACAATTGTGGAAACGTGTAATGAAAAAGCACACAAGGTAAGTGTGTGGTGCCGATATGTGACACTGGAACCATGTGTGCCCCTTATTACTGAACTGTATCTTTGCAACGGACAGCACTATTTGGTTAAATTTGCTGGTGGCGCCGAAACAGCCTCCACTGTGGAAGGCACACCCCACTAAAGACGCAAGCCACATATTTTTTTAAATTCCTGCAGTTCTGCCAGGAGCGTGATTGCTAACGAAATCAGCTTCTCAATGTAGCGGTCGATGTGGGTATTAAAGTCGGGAATTTGTCAGATATTTTTGTCTCCTTGGGCTCTTCGAAAAATGCATTTATATTGTTACGCCTCGGTTTGCTGTTTGATGTGTCTATGTATATATATTGTTCATTTTCAGATTGGAATTCAATTAGCGGCTTCGAAACGAGAGTCGGATGGACAGAATGTCGTCTCAGTTATCACGCAGAAGGGCTTCTCTCAAACTATGGCTAATCGATATGGAGTCTCGTATGGTCACAATACTGTCTTGCAATAATGTATGCTTCAGCCTCGACGAGAGAGTTTTTCTTTCTCGTATGATCTCTGAATTTGCACAGAGTAATGGTGAACTTTCTTCCGATAGAATATCGGATATAGCGAGAGAGATTCCGAATTTAACTCTTCTTAAGAGGGATAAGATTCTCGACAAGCTCGTCGAGAATCATTGGATTAGTGAGGTTCGTAATGTTTTTTTGAGGCGTATACTCCGAAATTGAAATGGTGAATCAGTAGTGCCTATTGATGCGTGAAGTCACTCCAGCATTTCGTATACGTGCGCTGAATATCAAACAGATTTTAATTTAGAATCTGGGAACTTCGCAATAAACAAGACTTTTCACAATTTCTCTGTCGTTCCTGTAGGTGAATGATACGGCTGTTCCGTAATAGAGCAAAATATGAGTGTTCAACTGTTGAACACTTTTCCATCGTTGCATTAAGCGTTCATCATACTATTGTTTGCTGTTATGTTTAAGCCACATGACGAACATCTTTTTAGAAGGACGATGTTTATCATTTGGAGCCTAGAGCTGCTTCGGAGCTGGATCCTTTGCTTCGTGCTAAATACCAGACCCCTACTTGCGTGTTTTGTCAAACACTTATTATAGAGTAAGTTTTATATTCAATATAATGGTTTTCCAGAGTGATGCGGTTGTGATTATGTTTTACAAACCACTATTGGGCTCATTACTAACACGGTTCATTTTAGTCGAAGCAATGTAGGTGCCTGTGAGGGATGCCATATCTACGCTCACGATTTTTGTGTCGAGAAGTAAGGAATTAGGATGCAACGAACTTCATAATTTATGTTCAGGATGTCAAAAGATGGCGCTGCAGTGGACTGCCCTCTGACTTGTGGAAATAAGCTCGAGGTGGGAAATGACCTGTTTTTTTTCATTTTCAACAGAATACTTTAGCTTACTGGACAATTGGGAGGACACCTCTCTCCTAGCGGTCAGCCAGCAGAAGAGGTCAATGATTTTATTATTATTCATAGTATACATCCGTTGGTAATGGAGGGGATGGCAAGCGCCGGTCCTACTATGCGCCATTACTGCGAAATTCCAAATTTTTTACCAAAATTTCCGATTTTGAAAAAATATTTCGAAAATATGGAGCATTATTGATCGGTTTCGAAGGTGAGGGTCGGCCCGCACTTTTTCCAGCTATTGAAAATCGATTGTGATATTTACTGCTTCGAGGATAGTGAAATCTTGGAAGAGTCGTTTGAATTTTCGATTCACCTTATGTAACAATATATCTAATTTAGGACGAAGAATCTGGTAGTGAGGGTGAAGGGCGGCCCGGAACATCTACTAGGACGAGACCCAGTACGAATACTGTGGATGAAGCTGTAAAAGTAAGGTTGTCTCGAGAAGTAGGCTGATTATCTGTTTTAGAAGGAGGAGGTAGATTAATCAACATGTCAATGTCCATGTTAATGGTTTCTACTAGATAACGTGAGCTTTTAAATTTATGATCTCTTTTGTTCGAATTGTAGTTAATCGTAATGTTATTCTTTTGTTTACATAAATTTTTGTATCTGATATTTTTTCATGTATTCACTGGTTTGATCGTAAAACGCTCGATAATAAACAAGCTTGTGTCCATATCGGTATGCGGCGACAAGGATTTTTTTGTATCTCCTTTCCACAATCTTCTAGGGTCTTGTTCAGCACCGAACAACTATTATTTGTTCTTTTTGTTCGAGATTTCTTTGCACCTAAGGGTTATACTATGCTAGGAATATGAATTATAGTTTATATATCGTCCATATGTATAAGAGCTTACACCTCGCATACTATTTTGCACACTCGGAACAAGGTTCAACTTAGTGGTAATATTACTGAAAGGGTAGTAATTGCGTGTTTAATCATCTTGCGCCGTGTAATTCAATAGCCAACTTATGATTACCAGCACACGGGATATTCACAAGTATCATATGCGTATTTGAATTTATCGAAATGTTTTATTCTAGTATAATTGGTTAATCAATGCTGTTCACACACATATGACACTGAACAGAAGTTTTTTTAACGACAAGATGTTACCCGAGTGTCAGTTCTTGTTTAAAGCTGATAGCCTTGTTTACGGTTAGAGACTATACCCATTTGAAGCTTTCCACTCTTAGTCCACATAATTTCTCCTTTATAGATTCATTATAAGTTTGTATGAGTTATTTCCAATACTCATGTTATTACCTAAGAGCTAACTGACTAATTAGTCGAGTACGTGACACGCCACTAGATTTTCCAACATTTTTTTGCTATATTACATCTGTCACTTTTAATGCGAAAGTACAAGTAATTAAATTTTTATAGGTAATTCAATTGTATAATACATAGTAGACTATATAAGTTATTAGTTGAATAGAACTTCCTTCGACAGAATGGAACTCGAAGAAATATTCGACAACTATATATTTTGGGCTGTTTTCCTAATTACGGTGAGCTTAGTAGTAACCAAAACATGATCTCCTCAGCTATTTATCAGAGTTTCGAAATGTCTATTCCCCACACTATTGGGAGACGTTTGTCATATCGCTCAGCATAGGATTTTCCTAAAAAATGTCAAATCTTTAAAAACCTGGCATTTGGTCAACTCTAGCTTTCTGGATGGCTATTTGTGCCGAACCTAAAAGTAGAATTTTGTTTTTGTTCGGGCCGGATCCGGCAGATTTGATGGCGAATGGGGAAAATCGGACCGGCTCGTAAAATTCTCACTGATATTCGGGGTTATTCGAATTGGTCCGAGCCGGGCCGCTGAAAAATTACTACGGGCCTGCCCCGTGAACACCCCTGAAGTTCGTAAAACATATTTGAGATAAAATATAGTCTACTTTCAGTTCAATATAATAGCCATAATAAACGGCGGAATTATAATTCGCTGTTACTTTATACAGCCTAAATATCGCAACACCTTCACGACAATTTGTCTGGCAAGAGCCGTTGCTCATATTATAAATTCATGCTTATATGGAACTGTGTGCGCTGTGAAGATACTTGTGTAGGTGATGCTTTTTGGTGGCGATGACTTTTCCTATGTTGCTCGAAGCTTTGGATACGTACAGGACTGAGCTGGTTACCGGCCCGTCCTGAAATTTTGAAACCCAGGCCGGGCCGGGCCGACCGGATAACCACCTCTGGTCCAGGAGTGTGTCGGGCGGCCCGTGTTTTCAACAAATCTTGAACCAAAAAATAAAAGCACGTAGTGAAGATATATAAGGGATGCTGGACCAATTAAATTTGCCGACCGGTCCACATTTTGCCACATTTCGAGGGGTCTTAACTAAGCTCGAGGAACGGTTTCACTAGTTAACAGGCGGCTGGCTGGAATGATTAGGAAACTATACTTATTTGTAACGAATCTGCCGACTATGAATATCGCATCCTCCTTCTAGTACAGGAAGACTTTAAATTATCAGTTGTCAAGTATATTTCTAACAATAAGATATGTCGCGTTCTTTTCAGATATGATGGATTCGAGATTGCTCCACCGTCACTTCCTTGGTACTGGCGACTTGACAGCCTAGTTCCCATTTCCTATTTGACCGTAGCTCCGACAGAGTTGTTACTCGCTTTGAACAGATTTGTCGCTATTAACTTTTGGCATCTGTACTCCAGTATCTTCTGCCTCAGAAACACCTGGGTGAGGAATATATAAGATAAACTAGATATGTGTGCCATAAATTGGGCCCGGCGCGGCTGGTGTCCGGACCGGACGTCGAATTACCATAGAGTATTTCTCAATAGGAAAGAGGCCGTGTCGTCTTTGTATCTTTTCGGGAAAGTTGCGTATTTAGTAAACTTTGATGTAACAGTGTTACGTATTGGGCCATTTTGTTTTTTAAAAAGGCTACCTTACTATAAATTTTCGACTACATCTGTGAACAATTTATGCAAACGAGATAAAACGGTTTGAACTATAATCCTCTCAAGACCTAAATTTCCAGCGCGGTATCACGAGCGGGACGGGGTTTTATATAAAACGAATGTCAAATCGGGCGATCGTTTTCTCCAAAAGTAAATTAATTTTTTTATAACACGGCGCCCTGCTCCTGATACCGCGCTAGAAACCTAGGACTTGAGATAGACTATATAAAGTATATGTATAATATACTATCAACATTTCAATAAGTTAACATCCTAGTGGAACAATTACAGATTGCGTGCGGTTGCTGTTGGCTCGTTGCTTTACTATTCTTCATAGAGCGCTCGTTCGGAGGTAGGCTGGATTATTGAAGCCTCTCCATTTAAGCGAAATGCACGGCCATTTAATATTATGCACCGCGGCTACGAGTGCCTCGCTGTCAAACAGATCATGGGTGTCCGGTATCGAAATTGGGATACGGGTCAATGTTTAATTCCGTCAATATGAAAACCTCTAACCAGGTTGTCCAGAATCCCGGATCCGAGTTCCGAAATTTCGGCCGTTTTTGGGTTCCGTATTCTGGATTCCGAATTTCGCAAAAAATATTTAGGTTACGAACAACCCTTCCCCTAGCATATGTTGCTTTCTTTTCAGGTTGTTACGTATATTTCTCGCCATCGCAGTGGATATTTGCCTACTCTACCTCGGAATGTCAGTCTACGGATGAATCCTTAATTTACATATATACGATACCTTGCATGATAATTTCAGTTGGAATAACCCTGTTCACATTTGGGCAGTTGATGCACAAATTGGTGAGTTAGTCCAAAGATTGCCCCTGGGCAGACCCTCCAGCGGGCCGGCCCGGGTCTTGAAAAAAGTCCGCGGGTCGGCCCGGGCCCAAGTTGGAGGGTCTGCCTCTGGGGGTAGGTTCGGTGACATTTAGTTTAAAGTAAGCTCGTTTACCAAGCCCCACTTCTACACAGTATTCAAAGCATTTAAAAAGTATTTCATTTCCTGTAATCGCACGTATCACACTATAGTTCTAGACTTCTTCGTCGCAGGGTTTCGGCCATTCATTCAGGATTCTTCTGAGCAAATCCCAAGACCGAAAATCTTAAAAATACCTTGTAGCAAGCTTTCTGAATGCAAGCTGTACTTTTCCCTTCCTTCAGAAAACTTCGAACCAATCTGATGCAATCGTTTGTCGCCGTCTCTATGCTAACATTCGATTATTTTCGCAAAGTTTTATAATTAATATGATTTGGCTTATTTCTACAATGTTTTGGGTTCTGAATTCGTATTCTTGGTTGGTTTATTTAATTTTTATACCGGAAATACTTGGGGGATTGTGTAAACGCGACTTATAAAAGGTCAATTTTTAAATAATCAGCTTACTAGAGTCAATTAAGTGAGTTTGTTCTTCTGATTGAGCTTCAATAAAGCAAGGTTTGAACTATTGGGATCTGAATGCGTGCCTGCTTTTTGTTTTTCCAGTGCTATAGAGAGCTTGTTTGGAAACTACCGTATCCGGAATTCTACGCAGTTAGACAATTTAAACTACCCTATTTGAGCTTCAGATACAGGCATAATGGTTTTGTAGATTTACTACATTTAGGTTTGAATCGATGGTTTGGCACCTATTCGCAATGAATATCCTACAACTGCTAGCCCATAGTTTCGAAAGGTTTGCTGGACAAAAAACTTAAATCATATATTATGTCTTGAATAAAGTAAATATATTTGTTAAGAATAACAAATTTACAAAAATTTTTATTTAAGAGCTATTTTTAGTGTTGTTTTGAACTTCTTCCACCACTACCACATCAAAAAGGGAAGCCATCAGACAGACTCAAGTGCACAGAGACAGGATTCAGCTAGACAGAGGTGAGCAAGACAACCAGAGTACATATGAAATGCTTCAAAATACGTGGTAGAATTCAATTTACAACTCCGTGCAACATGTACTAATCTCGCTAAAAGTAATTACTTATATAATTTATCTTGACGTTGCCTGAGCACTTTTCAATTTTAAGCCATTTCACATTGCGCCTGTAGTCTAGTCCACAAAACGTTGAATCCAATTTAACCGAGGATAAACTTTGTTCCAATTGGGTTGGCGCCCGAGTTTCCATCTTACTTGAAGTGGACCAAACCGGTTTCGTTTCGCCATTTTCTGGACGGACTATTCAAATTTCCATCCAAGTGTCAGAAAGTTAATTTATCGCTATTAGAAGTCTCCTACGTTTAATAAATCCAATAGATAATATTATTTATATTTTCAAAGTAGTATACCTACTGTACTTACAGAAGACAGATTGTACCGACATCTGCCAGTTCGCGATCCACAAGAAAAGTGGCTCCAGCCTCACAGGAGACTACTGATGCTAAGGAGGTACGCCTGGAGCTGGATCGGCAACCATGAATCCCATGAAGATGGAGGCGAAATTTATATACATTTTATATATCCTTATCTAGTCTACTTGTTTACATAGTTTGAGACCTAAATTGTTAGTAATATATGATATGACCTAAGATGTTATATAATATTTAAGAAAGTACCTGACTCTCCCTTGAACTCTCCTTTCAAAAGCTCTAACACCTCTGTATAGTCTGTTTCCAGGGCTGGCAAAAGTGCGGGCTGACCCGGGTCGGCCCTCACTTTCGAAACCCATCATTAATGCTCCAAATTTTGGTTAAAAAATTGAATTTCACAATAGTAGGGACCAGTAGGGCCCGCCCTTGTCACACTTGTTGTTTCAAAACCTAGACTGCATTGTGCTTTACTCTTTAGTAACTATCATTGTATGTTCCAGTGTTGTAGATGTTGAATAACTGTGAATAGGAACGTGTATATATGGATATAAACTTTTGAAACTGCGCTTTTTTATTTATTTATTTATTTATTTATTTACGAACGATATCAATATGCGAGATAGATTTAGAGATCTTTCAAAGTATCCATATGTCGTGCTGTTATTGCTGAAACTGCACTATTATAAAGTAATATAGTATAATAAAAACTCTTTTAGTGTCACATAGTTCCCATTATATTATGGACTACTACAAACTAGAATGGTTGAAAGCAGAACTATATAGTCGGTTTCAAAACCTAGTCTTCATTACGCCGGCCTGATACGGTGCGCGGTGTTGTAAATGTTGCCTTCAAAGGTTTCAAATTGCTCAATTTTAAATTTTTTGAAGGCAATTTTTGAAATACATTGCATGGTATTAGACTGGCGCAATGTAGTCTAGGTTTTGAAACGGACTATATATGAATGGAAAGTTATTCAAGTTCTTTTAAAATAGTCTGTTTTGTGGTAGGCCTTTGTTTTGAGAATATAAGCACGTTTTCTATGTAGCGGGATTGATTGTTTAAGATATTGACAAAAAGAATAGTTCCGTGAATATATTGGCTTAGCGCAAGATGTTATCCGTTACGGTAAAAACGCGAGAAGCTCAAAGATTGGTGAAACTTGGAGGAAAAAGTGTCTCAGCATAGTCTAGTTTTAAAGTCAGTGGAAATTATTAATACTTTGGTTATTCACTAAAGACCTTAGCATATCGATACTTTACAGAAAACCTACTCAAAAGCGCCGGGTCGGACCGACAAAGTTCGTTGTCCGAGTCGCTGATCCGTGTCGAACGGTTTGTAACAGATAGTGCATACAAATTCTTATAGTCGGCGGACGGATTGCTTGCAGGGGTATACGGTCAATTTTGTAAAGGAGCGCGGATACTAAAAGGTAATAATAGACTAAAACCGAAACAGATTTGCGCTCCAAAACAACATTCACAGTCCTTTACCTGCGAGCAATTAGTCCGCCGACTATACAAGCTCACACTCATGAGCTTCAAAAGCTGCTGATTATGATTAAAACATATAATTAAATAAAATATTCATTTTATTTCAATACTTAAGATAATTACATCAATAAACCCGCTAAATGCGGAAGTTCCAATTCCCCCTAAGCTACCATTTGTCCTAAAAGATCACTACATGTCAGTGTCGGTTTGGCGCTGCCTTGCCGCAGGCAAAACTTGACTCCGCCTACTTTTTTGCGCACTTTTCGCTGTTTTTATGGTCGAAAACATGCAGAGAGTACAAGGTGAACGTTAAACACAGGAGAGTCACTGCTACGCGCTGGAGAGTCTTCGTTAAACCTAGGACATCGCATATCTTCGCACTATTTAATCGAAACAAGCGCCACAATACGGCTTTTGATAGACGTTGATGATCTGGTTAGCGGCAGTTACGTTGTTACAGTTGGCCGCAACCGCGCAGGCATGCTTTTGCCCGTAAGTTTGTTTAATAATATTATACTAAATGCTTGAAACTATTTGAAGTATGTATATGCTAGCGATTCGTAAATGTTATGGAAATTTCCTTTAAGGAAGAGATCAGTGGTGATCACGGGCCGAACCCGGCCCGGCCCGGTGTCTGCACCTTTCGGCCGGGCCGGCAAAAACTCTTCCCCTCTTCCAAAGAGTAGACTTAGGTAGTACGAAGAAAACTTTGGGAAAGGGGGTCTTTTTCAAAAAGGATTTCACTCTTGCGGTGAGAACTCTATGGTTATTTTGAATTCTCTTTCTCCAATAATGAATCCTATGATCAAGAAGTGAACTATCAACAACAGTGATACAAATGATCTAGCGTTTGAACAATAAATATTCTATTCTATTCTATTCTCTTTCTAGTTCTTGTGGTTGTGGTAGCCCTTACGGTGGTTCTTACGGGTCCTACAGCGGCCAGTATTCTCAGCCACAATCTCCCTATGCACCTACAGTAATCTGGTACCCGCGTCCCATTCCGGTCAGGAACCAGTACCAACCTACAGGTCAGTTGTTACTCTCTACATATTTTGAAGTTAGGCCGGTAAAGTTGTAATTTATTGGTAAAAGTGTTAGAAAACCTGAAGTTCCTTACCATCCTGAGTTACATTCACTTTTTCTAATACAGCTACTTCCCAAAATACCGCGCTGAAAAGGGACACCCAGAAATGACTCTTGGTGAATAGAGACTCTTGGAAAGAAATGACAGAAAAAGAGATGAACTGGTGAATAGAGACCTCTTTTAACTGGGAATTTTTGAAATTGCAATCAAAATAGTTCCGTTTTTGACTGTTTTGTTATCGCCAGTTCTGTAATCTGAGTGTCCCGCTAAAAAGCAAGCCGTTACAACGGAATATTCGTATCTACCTAGGATTGGGCACAATCAAAATTAGGTCCGTGCCTTCCTTTTCGTCTTAATCCGGCCCGCCCACTCTAATATGACGTTTAAAATCACAGGGTTGCCCTTCTTATCTATCCTTGACAGACCGCTGCCATCGGCACTGAGACCCGATCTCTGCGGCGTTTATCATCAATTTTCAATTATCAAAAGCCAACAAAAAGCTGTAGGAAACGGCTAATCTTGTTTTGAGACAGATTATGTACAAAATTGTGGTGAAAATGAATATCACTTGTAAATGATATATTTTCAAGCAGTAACTTCTAACATTACTATGTTTTAGGCTACGTAGCCCCACCGCAGCCACCTAGACCAGTCTACTACCCTCCCCAGGTTCCTCAATACAGATTACCACAGATACAGGAACAGACTGTTCTAGTGCCCAGACCAAGGGTAGAAACTGTTTATGGAGGTTAGTAAGATGCCGTGTCGTCTGCGTATTTTATGTGAAAGTTACGTACATATAGAACTGTTGCGGAATAGCCCTTTAAATATTTCAACACGGCCTCTTTAACTTCGAATTTTCCAGGGCTGAGAAAAAACCAGCCGGCCCGGCCCGTGAAAATCCCAGCCCTAGAATTTTCCTTCAAATAATATGGTGTCCCCAGGAGTTGGACCCTCAGCTTATTACCCAGAACATTTCGTTTAACTAAGGTTCTAAACCCTAATATTCTGAACCTTTAATGTAAAATTTAACTTTTTTGATTGAAAACTATTCTAAATGGGCGCCCGTTTTAATCTTTTCTATAAAGAGTATGCAAACCCTTTCATTACAGGAGCCAATGCTATTCCTGCAGTCGAAGACGTTCCTATCCCAGCTTACAGACCTGAGACTATCCGAGAGCCAGCACCTACTGAAGCAACTGAAGAAATTATTAGGGAAATCGAGGTGGGAGCTGAGCAACTGATTTATATATATTTTTAAATGGAAAGGACTGTTTACATAAAGAATCTTCGGCATAGTTGACAATCCATCAGATCCAAACAATTGAATTCCTTGAAAACATCTTACAAAGTTTATGAAAATTCCTTTTAGGTGATAACAGAAGCTCCTGATCGGGCGCAGACTATACAGCCGGTTCAGAAACTCCGTCCGAGACCCGTTTGGACTACCACTGCGAGAACTACAACAACTACAGAGGGTGGGTATAACCGCTCTAGGTGCATAGGTTAAAGCAATACCGCAGGGCTGGAAATTTCACCGGCCGGGGCCGAAAATTGGAGCAACGGGCCGGCCGGCCTTTTCCCAGCCCTGGCAATACCATGCTTGTGCCGGCATAAAGCATAAATTAAATAAACCAATAACTCAGCAGTCTCATTAAGATTTCTTTCTGTTTGATATGAATGGACTTTTGTAAACAAACTTCATCGTTTAACATTGAATAGATTTTATACCTAAAGAACGGTTGTTTTCTAACTTACAAGTTTTATAATAATTATGTTTATATACACTACCATTCACTTTTGACCAAATAAGTTTTCAAAATCCGCTGCAAAGTTACTCAATTTAAAAAAAGATAACTTTCCAGAAATCATCTTCGAAGAAGAAGTAGTAGAAACCCAACCAGTTCCAATTCGAACAACAACAAGGGCTCATTTCGAGGTACCAGTGTTCCATACTCAGCCAATAGTTGCAACCACAACGGAAGAACCTAGAATAGAAGGAACAACTAGATTGGTACATATACCAAAAAAGAGTGAGTAATATTCTATTAGTAAATTTTAGTTATTTTGAAGAATCCTAACTATTCGACCGGATTCCGAACTCAAAACTTTCCTTGGGCCTTGATAAACAAGTTCCGGAACTGTTGATAGCTTAATCTATGCAGTTGAGTTTTTTCGAATGATTCGGTTAAAGCTTTCCAGAGAAAAATAAACTTTAATTTTAAAATGAGAGCTCAGTCCTTTAACCCCACTGTCCCCCTTGGCGAGCCGTGTTGTATAACATTTCTAATATTTGAGGCCAGTTACATAATAATTTAAGCATATCAGTTTGAATAAACTAGAATAATCATAAAACTTCAGAGGGTGATGGCAAGAACAACGATTACGAATACTATTATGTCTATTATGATGAAAAGAATGGAGTAAGTTACTAACAATATATTTAAAAAGTACAAATGTAATCTTTTGTCGCACAATTTCTGCCGAAATTCCAAGATAGCGGCCGGGTCTCTGCACTCTCTCAAGCGCTCACACTTAATATCGCTCTCTCGCCCGGGTACAATTCCCATCACAGATACGCTATTGTCAAAGGTGTGGGTATATAGGGCGCCGCGTTGAAATGGAGAATGTCGTGTGGGGCGTGAGGAAAACCATAATCCATTCTCCGAGAGTTAATGGTCTAGGGTGGCCTGTGAGACAATGGGTGCGTTCCGAGTTTTTCGGTTCGAGCTCGTCTTACCTGAAGCCGGCAGCTCAAAGCTGAAACATTGGATCTGACCCTTTCTTTTGCAATTTTTTCTCTAGTTAGTTAGAGTGTCTTGAAAAAAATTGCATATGTTTAAATTTTTTGTGTATTATTGTTTTAGACAACCACAAAGACTGATCAAGTTATCGAACTCGATAAAAAGGCAGAAGAAACAGCAACTGAAGAAACTGGAGTAGGTTTAAGTGTGACCACATTCAGTTACTACAAGATGCTATCAAATACAACTATTGTATTCACGTGGTCGGCTAAAACTATTTGACAAATGGGCTAAATAGTCGACGAATGAATCGTTTGCAACGGTGTGCTGTAGAAATTTAGAAGGAGCGCGGAAATCGAAAGAAAATGTACAAGCAAGCGATATAATTGTGCGCTCGCCTTATAATAAATAGACCTTTAAACTACATGAGATTTGTCCGTAGATTATAACTCGATTTGGGTTGTCCTCAGACAAGACCAAGGTCTGATGTATAATTTGAACAGCCTCTGAAGCTGAATAGTTGTATGCTTATGGTTAGGCAGGTCACCGATTTCCAATTAGAGAAAATCATTTTCAGAGAGTAACATAACCGTGTATATATATATATATAGTAGTAGTATAATTATTGTATTGTAATAAATATTATTTTTAATGTTTTACAGGCCACCGACTACGATTTCGACAGCGGTACCGAGGTAGAAAAGCCAACTGCGGCTGTAATCTCAGGTAAAGGAGATGCAAAAGAATCGGACAAATACGAAAAGACCAGAGGAGCTGTTGGTGGAAAACAGGAAATTGAAATTGTTGATGAGTAAGTGAAGGAGAACGCTAGAGTGTAACTTCGGTAGCAATTTTTAAAAATAGCAGGCTGCCCGGGTTACATAAGTATTATTGACAAACTAGTATCACTTGCGTACCAGGTGATTTTACCCTAAGCCCCACATTAGATAGCACCAACTTTGATACAAACGTAGCTAGACCCAGATCTAACCAATTTTTCGAAATGTTTCCCGAGAAAATTATTTAACAGATTTCAATTCAGATATTCATTTCAAGAGGTGTATCAGCCAGTTGTGTTTTCCAGTCATTAAAGTGTTACTTGTTATTAAAAACGAGTTCAGTATTGTATAAAAACGCAATCTTTCTGCATACCGCATTAAAAACCATACTCTCGAGTGCAGTTTGAAAGCTACCGAAACAAATGCGAATTTAGTATCCTATCTTTTCAGAGCCCCAGTGAACGGTAACAAAATCGGTGAAAACGAGGAGTTTGTATACTATGAAGTTGATGATGATGGAACCACGAGGAACTCCACAGAACCGGCGAAACAAGTTCAAGTGGAAGGGGGTAATCAGAAGACAGAATTCTCGGAATATCAGGTAGGCAGAATGAAAACGGTGAAGATAGACATTCAACAGGAGTGGGAATTATGGTACGGTCTGGGTTTAGCCGTGGAGCTACATTAAGAAATTAGTCCCCGGCCCATTTCACTGACCGGATTCACTTTATTCGACAAAGTTCTATCACTAGCATACAATAAAATCCAGTAAAAGTTTATATTGTTGTGTTCACCATGGATTCATGAACTCAGTGTTTTGTTGACTGAAGAATGACTTTGGGACATTATCAACCAAACAGCTAGTGTATACTCATCTGAACTTTATTGTTAGCTCTTGACGATACTTCTCTAACCACAACGTGCAGAACCGAACTGGTATTTGGACAAATTCATAGATACCTTGTTCCGGCATAGTTCCATATCATGCCACAGAAAATTGTGTTGTCACTTAGTATAACAAGAATCTCTCAATACACAATATAGTCGGATTCAAAAGTAATAGCGCGGTGTTAATAAAATTGGGTTGCAGGAGTGTTGCAATATTTTGTAAGAGTAAGATAGTGCGAATACAAGTTTGCCATCTGGTGATTTCGCGCGTGTAGAATGCCAGCAAAATTTTTGTATACTTTCGAATCAGACAATACTACATAATAAAAATTGCTTTCAGGATGAAACAACAGTGGTTGAAGGACAACAACCTGATAATAAAGAAAAAGAAGGAGTAAGTTGTTTCGTAAAGGCTCCGAATACCGAAACTATTTGAATAATCAAAACCGGAGCTGTTAAGCTGGACTGTACCCGTATGCATAAAGCTTCTCATGGCTTCTCATAGCTTCTCACGGGCTTCTCATGGGCCCGTTTGCTTCTCGTGGTGAAGGTCCCCGGTTGGCGCTTCTCATGAGAATTGCAGCCTATTTTTCACCAAATTTTGAAGAAAAAAACTAGAAAATGATCGCTTTTTGTCTGTTTAATTATATAATAGAAATATGCTACAATTCCACGATACGTGTAAAATTTGCAAAAAAAGTGCCCACCGAGGGATTCGCACCTGTGACCTCTCGCTTTACAACCAAGCGCTTACGCACTGCACTACGCGTTTACCAATTTTCTAGAAAGGGTATAGTTTGCGCAGTTTGCCCATTTATTAAACTCAAAACCTGTATTATGAAATAACAATCTATTCTAAATCCGATAGAGAAGGAGGCATGACCTAGTAAACCTTACTCAAAAAATTATATTCTGTAATTATATGTGTAAGTCAAAAGTCCAATGTGTACATCAAATCAGAGAAAAAATCGATTCGATTGGCTCACAATTCAGGCTGTGAAACTGATTTAATCTCGAACAAATCGCTTCACACTGCGTTTACAAGAGCGACACGCCCCTTTTCTAGCTTCTCATGAGAAGCTACTTCTCGTGGCTTCATGCATACCGTTTTCGGTGAGAAGCAAAACCGATGAGAAGCCCATGAGAAGCAAAACCGATGAGAAGCCCATGAGAAGCTTCATGCATACGGGTACAGAACAGAGCAAGAAATATTTATTTACTCTAAAAACAAACCATCACAGGTAGAACAAAACAAGATTACTAATCAAAACTCGTATAGACAACAACATACAGTGAAGACATACAGGAAGGAGGAATAAATTATAATAAATATATTGAGGCCACCGCTTTCCGATAGCATAAAAATACTATAGACAAAAATTAGCTAAATCCAAACCCCCAGTTAAACAGTACAATAAACGTGGCTACGGAAATGGGTTAACCTTAAAAAATGGTATCGAGTTGGCGGAATAAAAATAGAATAATAAACACCAAAGCAAGAATGAAAGGCAACTGATATCCCATTACCTATTTGAAAAATATTGCAGCTGACCGACCATATTTCTAGACAACAGTGCGAACTTCGAAGAACCTCTTGAGGTACCAGATCTGTCCAACGGTCATCGACACAAGAACGATGGCTTCAAAGACAGCCCACAGCACAACACGGCTGTTCGTGTTTTCGTTGACTAAAAATTATAAAGATTGCGACTGAATAAGCTAATATGTGAAAAATAACCGAGCCAAAGTTTCCAGAAATACATTGCTGTATGTGAAAAATAACCGAGCCAAAGTTTCCAGAAATACATTGCTGTAGATATGCAATAAGGATTCGGTTTACAAAAAAGAGTAATCTAATCGCCGAAATCAATTCTCCGGATTCACATGGGTAATATCACCAATGCGAACAAACCGCAAATATCGATGAAAATTACGAAGTAAACTTACTCGATCTGTGAACTCGCTCCCTGACTTCCATGTATTCCTGCTCGTGCTTCACAGACATCAGAGCAGTAGAGAGCTCACGGACCATCTCTTCCAACTTCTGGTTGTCGGCTAAAATATAATGAATAAAGTACATTGGACTAGAGTGAATATTCAAGTTTTCAGATTCAAATAAGATGCATAGCGAACATATGAATTCGCACATCTAATCATAAAACGTTACCCGTATTTACATGGAATATAAAGGATCCAGCTCCAATAACGCAGACAAAAAGCTGGGTTCCTCCGAACTATTAATTGCTTCTCTGGCACAAAATTCGTTGGTACAAAGTCACAAATATATGCAGCAGGAGTACAGGAGAGCAACTACTGTTGAAAGAAATAACAAACCGGCTTCTTGATTGGCCGCTGCTCCGGGAACTCCTTGTTGGTGAGGTTCTTCGATCTCGACTGTGAACATAACAGCCTATAAAATAGCATACATGAAACCTAACAAACATTCACACCTTGGGAGTCATGGTGCTCATCTGATTTCCGAAACAGTAGGTGTAGATTCCATCCATGTGAGCGGCAAAGGTGTACTTTCCAGATGATTCCCGCTCTCCTTTGTAGATTTCCTTGTTGTCGGGTCCAACAATCTAAACGATTACCATAAAAGTGGAACGGGCATCTCATGGTAGAAGCTATATGACGTTCAAACAGGCGAAATAACCCTTTCAGAGTAACGAAACTTGGGCATCATATTGGCCAAGTATTGATGTAGGGCGTAGACTTTACGACAGTAAAATATAAAGAGCAAGAAATTAATTACCTTCACATCAATATCCAAAAATCCGCCTTCGGCAACTTCAAACATCAGTCCCATCTTCGTTCCAGACGTCACACGGTCGAAGAAACATTGCTCCTAAAAAATCTAGTAAACAACAAATACGGATACTGAACAAACCTCGTTTGCATCAATGTGGATGAAATAAGCAGAGGCTGAATAAGCCAGGAGCAGGACGGCGAGAACTTTCGTAAGCATTGTTCCACGCTTATTACCTCTGCAAGCAAAAGATGAAAATATAATGAAATTAGCAGTTAATAAACAAGAAAGAAATAACCAGGAGGTATCGAGCGAATCGCGAATAACAGGAATACACAGCACGCGAGAATGCATGGTTAACTAAAGCAGATCTTTATATGATATTTATATATTCGGATTAACTATTATAATTTACTGAATACATGATAAAAATAAAAAACACACCCTTCGAACCCGATACAAACTCATTTTGTTACGTGTCTCTGTTGCTGCAGACAATTTGGCTGTGCTGGCTGTGTCTTACCACGAAAGCAACCGACCTTTAATAAAAAGTGGATACGTGCCAAGACAAAAAAGAATGCTCTGCTTGTTGAATCTATATATTTTTTATTCTATATCTTTCATACTTTTTTAACTTGTGATTATGAATACAGAAGGGTGCGACAACTTTATTATGAAAATATATATGTAGTTTGTACGACAGAAAAATTGCTACAATCCGGGGCAAATAAACTACTGTCTGCATAACGATGAGGTTACGTGCAAATCTGGAAGGTTTTTCGCTATAAGCACCGAGTATACAAAAATTGTTTCATATTTTTGTTTAATATGTAACTAAAGGATTTATTAGTAAGCCATGGAAAATAAGTTTGAAGTGTGGGTTTACTAAAACTTGAATTGAAATGCTTTATTTATTTTCCTTATAGTTATAATTGTCTATACTTCTTTATTATCGAGGAAGAGAGAATCTTGGCTATAACAATATCAAAATAAGTTTGTTTGTGTGCGCAGCACGAGATCTGCTTCAGTATACGACCAAAAGTGAACTAGTTGAGACTGAAGAAATTGAATATGGACGGAAGGTTTCACCACCAAGAATGGTATTCTGGTTCATCGCTATTGAACTTCCGTTTTAGAGATTCTAAGCTCTCTGTGATATGTTGACTGCATAATAGAAGGATGTTTACAACCATCTCATAGAAATGATTAATAAGATTGGCGCAGAAGTTGAATAGGAAGGAAACGTTTTCGGATACATTCTCGACCAGCTCGTGGAGGCCGTAACGTACCTAAATGAGATTTATTCAGTATTTATCAAATTTCCTAACAATGTGAGGGAACTTTGGTGTTACCCTCATAAATATTTGAAATCTTATTTTTGTGATATAGGGAATTGAGTAGGTAGAGCAGCAACATTCTTCTGGTTATATCATATGTAATTCGGCTTACCTTTTTTCCTACCCACTGGAACAAGACAGAAATGTCTTAAATATGTATCTTACTATTTACTTTTAATGACTACTTGATTACTGTTGCCCTTTCTTACCGCTTCGTAAATTCCTCCGAACATATGCCAGTAAATACATGCAAATGCATGACATCCATCTCGAAACATTTTAATGATACCATTGAAAGCTGAAAAATTTGATATTATTTTAATTTATCTAAAATAAATTGAACTGATTATCTGAATCGAAGGATTTGGATAAAAATACTGGTTCGGTGGACCTTCGAATTCAGTGCAATTAAAGGGACATAGGGGGACTATTTTGAACTTGGTCTCAAATTGTAGAGAATTTTTTTCTGATCTAGATGGTAATTTTTAAGAAAAATTCATTCATAGGTTAACGAGTTACAAATAAATAAATATGCGATTTTGTATTCAAAATTCAGTTTCGCCACGTTACGAACGGTCGCTGCTAAACAACATACGGCGCATAACTCGCTTCAGGATAAATATTTTTCAACTTTAAAAATATGATTTTGACCGGAAGAACTTTATCTTTACGATAAAAATATAAAGAAAATTGAACTACAATTTTAAGCAAGCTACGGCCACTAATGGATTTTGAAGCTGTAGCTTAGTGCGTTTTGAGAAATCAACAAAAATTCTTTTGGAATCTGTGTTTGTTGTTGCAAAATATTCAACTTTTTCACCAGTTTTGCTATAAAAACTGTTTTTCCCTGAATTACAGTATACTGGCTAAATAAGTCCCCTATGCCCCTTTAAACAAATGTGGAAATAACCTTCGGCAGTAGTTTAAACTGTAAGGTCACATCGGTAAAACGCTGGTAAACGCTGGTAAACCGCCAATAGAATACATGATAACCCCTTAATTCCTTTAGATTTTCCCTTAGACCCGCGCATTTTTAGCGTATTGCCCGCATTTTGACAGTTGCTAATTATGTTAATTTATTCTTCCAGAAACCGATGCTGCTTGAAAATGCAGCAATATTTATATTTACTATTGGCTCCTAGTTGAATTAGTATCAGTTACTGCTTTTTGCAAAATGTTATAAACTCGATTACAGAAATTTTTCTGCAGAATTTTATAAAATAATAGTTTATGTATTAGAAATTGTTAAATAGGGTTCAAACTGAATGTTTCAGCCTAGTATATATCATACAATTGTGTTAGCCGTTAGTTTACCAATCCTGGTATCCTGGGCTGGTAAAACGCCTGCCGAGCCGGCCCAGGCCGATTGCCCAAAAACTCGGCCCCGGCTCGGGCCGGCCCGCTAAATTCCCAACCCCGGTTGTGTCTGCGAAATCCATTTATATTTTATGCCTAATTACGCTGTTACTCGTAGTAAATAGTTAATTACTTGAGATAAGATCTTTAACAAATCCCACTACCACTGTTATTAAACTTTACGGCATCGCAAAGTTGGCGCTCGGCTTCTCGCCTGCTTGTAATAAGGCCGCTGTTAACTCACCAACTGTCGACACTCAAATGTCTCGTCTCTCCTGCCTGGCCCACTATTTGTCCTACTTTCACCACCGGCTCTCCAAAATTATGATACTCTTTCGAGGTTTGTGGTGCCCAAGATTGCCAAATTCTTTTGGGATCCCCGAGACACCACAATTCCTCATACCAATTCATTAGGATATCATCAGTTTTGACCGAAAAACAAATGTTATAGCCGATTGGCCAGTTCTTCTTTTTGGGCAACAAACCCATTATTATACCTGCTTATGATTGTCGAGTTCCTTCCGGTAATATAGTCTATAGCAAACAAAATACCTCAGAGCGCGGTGATATAC